>PVKS010019743.1:0-37922 GCA_004027875.1 Aplodontia rufa
ACAATTGCAAGTTCAAAGCCAGCCTCAGCCTGAAGCAACTTAGCAAGACCCTATCTCAAAATAAAATATAAAAAGGACTGGGGATATGACTCAGAAGTTAAGCACCCCTGGGTTCAATCCTCTGTATCAAAATGAAAGAAGGAAGAAAGAAAGAAAGAAGGAAGGAAAGAAAGAAAAGAAAAGAAATATGGCTAGGAGTAAATAATTTGTAATGTTTTATTTTGACAGGAAAAGAACATATCAACACCGCAGAATTAAAAAGTGGAAGCCATTGAAGAGAGGGAATGATCCAGATCAAAAGGACTGAGACACTGAAATGTCACAATGTGGCCCACAATTAGGCTTGCCTTTAAAGAGGTGGAAGAAAACAGGTAGAAAACGTGGCAGGGAAAAGAGAAGATAGTAAAGACAACAGTGAAAGGAGACAAACAAACAAAAACCAAAAGGTAGAAGCCTGGACAACCAAGGGAAAAAACGTTCAAATCACCAACGTATAAATAGACACTTTTATAGAAAACAGACATTAAAATAAGTACTGGCAAGAAGCAGAGAAGGCAGACATGGTGGCACATGCCTGTAATCCCAGTGACTCTGGAGGCTGAGGCAGGAGGATCAGAAGTTCAAAGCCAGCCTCAGCAACTTAGGGAGGCCCTAAGCAAGTTAGCAAAACCCTGTTTCAAAATAAAAAATAAAAAGGGCTGGGGATGTGACTCGGTGGTTAAGCACCCCTGGCTTAACCACCCAAACCCCCCCCAAAAAAAAGAGGCACAGGAGACAAAATAATGAAGTATGGGCAATACCAAACTTAGTACAAAGAGAATCACTTTGGCCTTGGCCAATTATAAAAAACATCCAGCCAGAGACTTATCAAATGTGCCATTCCTTGTTGTTTCTAGGCACAGCAGCTAATCCACCTGCTCAGCATGACTGCCTAGCAGGGCACACACGTGTGACTCGGACAGAAGTCGCTTCTCTGAACTCATTACAGGGAAGGGGAGTTGAGTTCTGCTCCTTTTCAAAGCTAAAATTAAATTTTCTTTGCCTGCCTTTGTAAATTCCTTTTGAGTTACTCCTCCATCCCTCTGTGCCTCATTTTCTGAGAGAAAATAGTCCAATGAACAAAGAACCAGTTATTTTCTGTGTAGAAGAAAGGGACTGCAGCAACTCTTAGAAGAGAAATCATTTCACAATTAACCCGTGGCATCAAACATTTCCCCCACCCCCACTTCTCTCTCTCTCTACCTCCAGGAGCCTCCATCTTGAAAACACTGTTTCTCTAATAATTCACCAGAAGGAAAATCCAATTTCAGCCGAGATAAGATGTGCATTTTCAAGTTACCTACCAAGTACACACTGATGACCCTTGCTGCACATTAGTGCCCCACAAGAAATTGTAGCTTAATATGTTAGGAATCAACACAGTGGCAAGGAAATGCTCTGTTCAGTTGTTTATCCGGTAATTGACACATTTCTCTTTCCAGAAAATTTAAAATCAAAACAGATCAAAGAGGAAATTTTCAATCCATGTAAATATACTCTGTCTCTCCTGATAAAAATAGTGAAGAAAATATTACTGTGTCCCATAAGTTTAGAATAAAGCTGGTTAAGAACACACAAATTTTTTCCATTGGGAACTATTTGTAGGCATTAATTGTAAGTAGTAAATTTGGAAAACAATGTTACTCTGAAAACATTATTTATTCTTCTCTTTCAGCTTTGGAAAGTATTGATTTGGAAATGTGCGTTTATTTGCCCACTGAGTCTTTCAGAAAACATGTTCTGGTTCCCTTTATGATCCCAGCCTATCCTCTTGGGCTTATATGGAAATTAATTTCTTTTGGCATCATACTCACTTCTTCATTCAAGGCATATATAAGGTTTACTACATCTCTCCAGAGCTTTGTAAATACTGGTTCTGAGGCTTTCTGAAACAGGAAGAATGTTAACCCCACCTGGCTGGTCACAACAGGGATTATGGGTTATCTTAGCAAGAAATGAAGTTTTTCTTTGGAGCAAGAAGGAGCCAGTCATGAAAAAGCTCATTAGGATGAGCATTGAGGAAGAATATTTTTATAAATACAATGCCTAACAAATTCTCAAACTGGCTACCAAGGAATATCTATTTTAAGAGATACTTAAAACCAAAGCCCTATACAGATTTAATGCACTCCCCATCAAGATACCAATAGCATTCTTCACAGATATAGAAAAAGCAATTCTCAAGTTCATATGGAATAACAGAAGACCCAGACTAGCTAAAACATTACTCTACAGGAAGGAAGAAGTAGGGGGTATCTCAATCCCTGACTGGAAATTATACTACAGAGCTGTAGTAGCAAAAACTGCATGGTATTGGTATCAAAACAGAACTGAAGACCAGTGGAACCGAATAGAAGATCCTGAGACAAACCCCCATATCTTTAATTATTTGATATTTGATAAAGGGGGCAAAAGCATAGTGTGGAAGAAAGGTAGCCTGTTCAACAAATGGTGTTGGACAAATTGGACAGCCATGTGTAGACAACTGAAGTTAGATCTTATCTTTCACCCTGCACAAAAATTAAATCAAAATGGATCAAAGATCCAGATATTAAGCCAACAACTTTAAACTTACTAGAAAAAGAAGTAGGGTCAACACTACAGTACATAGAAGTCGGCAGCACCTTCCTCAACAAAACTCCCATGGCGCAATCAGTAAAGTCAAGAATAAATGAATGGGATGCAATTAAACCAAAAAGTTTTTGCACAGCTAAAGATCTAGTCAAGAGCATCAAGAGAGAACTTACAGAATGGGAGAAAACCTTTGCCTTCTACACCTCGCACAGAGGGCTAATATCCAGAATACACAAGGAACTAAAGACACTAAACACCAAACTCACAAATAATCCAATCAATAAATGGGCTACGGGTCTTAAAAGAAACGTCTCACCAGTGGAAATCCAGAAAGCCCATAAATATATGAGAAAATGTTCTACATCATTAGCTATAAGGGAAATGCAAATCAAAACTTCAATGAGATGCCACCTCACTCCTGTTAGAGTGGCAAAAATGAAAAATTCAAACAACAACAGATGCAACAACAATTACAGGCTGTGGGAAAAGAGGAACACTGTCACACTGCTGGTGGGACTGCAAACTGGTTCAGCCACTCTGGAAAGCAGTGTGGAGACTCCTCAAAAAATTAAGGATGGAACCGCCTTACGACCCAGCTATCCCACGCCTGGATATTTTCCCAAAAGAGTTAGAATCAGCATATTATAGTGATGTGGCTTCATCAATGTGTATAGCAGCTCAATTTATTATAGCTAGATTATGGAACCAACCCAGATGCCCCTCCCTCGATAAGTGGATACAAAAACTCTGGTATATATACTCAATGGAATACTACTCGGCCATTAGAGAAGATGATATTATGGCTTTTGATATCAAATGGATGGAGATGGAAGGAATTATGCAAAGTGAAATATCCCAATCTCAGAGACTCAAGGGCCAAATGGTTTCTCTCATCTGTGGGAGCTAGAATACATCAGGAAGCAGTATGTTAGACGGCAAAGCTAATAATAACTTCAAATTGTATGATCCTTTTCACAACAGGGAGATGACTCCCTAGGATACTTGGAGGCTTAGGCTGGGGGACAGGGTGGGGGGAGGGCTTAGGAAAATCACCTAGGAGACTGGAGGAACCGAATATAGGGGAATCATCTCAGAAGGTGATGTCTGACCTCCACAAGATATCCATTTAACTCAGCGGTTCTTCTGGGGGAAACAGCAACATGAGGAACCCAAGCTGGCCATCCATGACATGGCATTAGCCCTATATAACTAAGTATATATTCATTTGTTCTGGAATATTTGATAATGTTTCCCCCTCAATTGTAAGTCTATATCATCTAATAAAAAAATATATATATATATTGCAAAAAAAAGATACTTAAAGGAATTATCCATGTTATATCATCATTTCTTTTAAGTTGTTTTATCAGCAAAGGATTTATTTTTTCACATTTTTGTTGGTCCATTAAAGTTATACATAATAATGGGATTTGTTGTTACATAATCATACATGCACACAATATAATATAATTTGGTCAATATTCCATCCAAGCACTTCCCCCCTCCACCTCCCACCCCATTTGCTTTCTTCAGAGCAAAGGGCTTATAACAACGTAAGTCCTTAGCTATATTGGGGGGGGCTGACCTCACAAATCACCTCTATTATGGAGGCTTATTACAAGGTTACCTATGAATGTAGGCTCAAATAGGAAATTCATCATTGACTACACTGCCCTCCTGGTCCTATCTTGTCCACTGGTGGATTTTAGGAGCTTCTTCTTGATTTTTGTCACCTCCTCCACAACCTCCCTGCAAAACCTGTTTATGTCAAGATTAGCTGGAATTGGCTTTTGTCACTGTAACTGAGCCCTGACTGATAGAGGAAGAGAATTGACAGCTCCCAAATGAAGCAACATGTGGAAAATAAACAGAGAAAGTTGTCCAGCCTCGCTGGTAATCGAAGAAGAGTAAACAAAGAGGATAGCATATTCCTCTTCACCATATTAGCAACTACCAAAAGATTTGTCAGACTCGTGTTGGCAAAGGCGTAGGAAAACAAGCAATCATAATAAGCCATTAGTGGGAATATAAATTGATTTAACTTTTCCAGAAGGCAGACTTGGAATGCGGAACTATACTTGAAATGCATATACCTTCTGATCCAGTTTCCCAACCAGCAATTTATCTTTTCCTCTTTTTCTTTTTCTTTTTTCTTTTTTGGTGGTACTGAGGATTAAACACACTATCGCTAATAGTGATGGCACTCTAATACTAAGCCATAGCTCCAGCTTTTGTCTTTTCCTTTCTTTTCTCATCTTTTTTCTTTCCTTCCACCCCTGGGGATTGCACCCAATACATCCCCTACTCTTTTTATTTTTTTTATTTTGCGCCAAGGTCTCACTAAGTTGCTAAGGTGAACTTGCAATTCTGCTTCAGCCTCCACATCTCTGGGATTACAGGTGTGTGCCACTGCATCCAGCTTTACCTCAAAAAAATAATGAGTCAAATTCTAACAGCAGGTTTACATTTTTTAAAAAAAATAAAAATAGTCTAAACAGCCATCAGTAGAGAAATTGTTAAATTACAATAAATCCTTGTGCCAAAATATTTTCTAGCAATTTAAAAGGCCAGTATATCTCTATCTACTGAGAAGCACCTCCACTGCATACACGGAAGAGAAGAAGAATGTGGAAGAATAAATTTTGTGTGATTTCGTATTAAAACTATAGTAGGCAAGATTGTAAGTCTTCCCGTGATCTCTGTCCCTTGGTGTTATGGCTATGACTGTGTTACATTACATAGAAAAACAGAGATTACTGACCCATTGACTTGGAGTTAATTAAAAGAGAGCTTATACACAAACACACAAACCCTGTAACAGCAGAGATGATGGCACAAGGAGAGTCAGAGCACCAAAAAAATTCAGTGTCCCCTTATGGATTTGAAGATGGGGTGATAGAGGGGGCCACACAGGAAAGATCCAAGAGCGTAGGGTGGTTCCAGCCAAACAGCCGATAGTCAACAAGAAAACAAACAGCTTAGTCACAGCCACAGAAAAATGGACAAACCTGCAAGAGCTTGGCAGTGATTTTCCCCAAGACCCTCCAGATAGGAGCCCCGCTTGACTGACACCTTGATTTCAAACTTTTCAGAATCCAGTAGAGGACTCAGTTGAGCCAGCAGGGTAGCACATGTCTATGATCCCAGCAACTTAGCAAGCTGAGGCAGAAGGATGACAAATTGGAGGTCAGCCTGGGCAACTTAGCAAGGTCCTGATTCAAAATAAAAAATAAAAAGGATTGGGGATGTAGCACAGTGACAAAGTGCCTTCTTTATTCAATTTCGAGTACCAAAGAAAAAAAGATAGAGAACCCAGTTGACACTGCCAAACTTTGGGTAATTTCTTATGCAGCAATAGAAAACTAAAATATTAAATGCACAATGAAATTTGGAGTGGGGGTAATATTTTTATACTACTCTGTGTTGCTTGTTTCTCCTTCACAAACACAATTAGAAAAGTATTTAATATTTGGAAAAAATAGAAACCATGTAATGTACCTGGAAGCCATTTGAGCATCTATATATTTCTTCTGCACCCTGTTACTGGAGAAAAATCCATCTTCTCCAACATCTGAGACTAAGAAACTGAGGCTTTAGGTCGGCTGTGTTTTTGTTTTACGTTTTGCTTTGTCTGTGCCTCACAATCAGGAAGAATTTCTAGTGTACAAAAGAAAGTGCTTAGAATCAAGAAAACTGGTCAAAGTGCAATGTTAGCACTTATCAACCTTACAGATTGCTTCTTTGTTTGGACAATGGAGCTATATTAATACCCGACACAAGTCTGTTGCAAGGATCAACCATAACACTGCTGGTGGAAACACAGAACTCAGGGCCACATCAATAGCAGCAGCCAACACCTAAGGAGTCCTGCAAGTTTCTGGGCACCACTCTACTCGTTTTCCACGCTTGCTGCTGAGAATGTGATACAGCCCAGGCAACACCCGTGGGATTGGAAGACAAGGTGATTCTCAGACCCTACCCACACCTACTGAATCAGATTCTGCATTTTAACAGGATTCACAGGTGATGTGGGTACACATCAAAGTTTTTAAAACTGTAAGCTTACTGTCATTCGATCCTTACCTGCATCTTGAAAATAAAGTGCTATATCATTCTTATTTCACAGGTGAACCAACTGAGTCTCAGACATAGTAATTTGGTCAAGGTTAGTAAGAGACATTTGATTTCACAAACGTAGCCAGACTGTTCTAGTGACTGTTCTTGCAGATGTCTGACTGAGGACACTTGACTTTAACTGTAATGCCATAGCTCCTCCCAGTTCTGTCATCTGGATATAAGGATGGCCTGGATTACATTTCCCAATTGTAAGAAGCAAGTGACATTTTAAAGCCATAGGGATTCTAAGCCAAAACAGATTTAGAACAAGTCTTTACAATATCTTCTTCTTTATCTTTTTCTCTATTTCTATTACCAACTGTAGTTCCTTACGTTAGTATTATATATCTTGCTTTCTTATTAAAAGGTCCTGCCCAAATGGAGATGTTGAATGTCAAAGAAACCTCATGCTCAGTGAGATGAACTTAGTACTTTTGGTGTGTGTCCAAGGTCAAAGTTGGATAAGAAGTATCCAGTTCAAACGGTTGGTTCATTGTGGTGATATTTAAAATCTTTGATTGTAAATTATACTTTACACTCATGTCACCTTAAAGATTGGTTTTTATGCATATTACATGTTATAATCCTGACAATAACACTGATGGTAGGCATTATTATTCCAGATACATGGACAGGAAAATGAGGCTTGACTCATAAGGGATAGAAACTGGACCTTGACCCTGTACTTAGAAAATATCCAAATCTATATGTACATTACCATAAAAGAAGTATTTCTAGTGCTTATTTGTGTAATTCCAGTCCCTTGGGGGAAGATCAATCTGAAATACTAAAATCTGAATTTTAATTATATTTAAAGAAATCTTGGGTTTATTTTAAATAATATGAGAGCAATATGCCCTCTGGTAGAGACTTCAATATTTTCCCTACCTTTCTTTTTATAGTATTAATTTGCATAACTAATTCTTTTTTATGGATTATGTAGCAAAATGGCATTTGTGAGAGCAGCTGGCACATGGAAGAAATTGAATAAAAGTTATTTAGAAAGAAAAGGAAACCAGACCAGCACTTGTCCAATCTATCACAAATTCTATTTCTGAAGTGAAGTACAATGAAATCCTTTTCTGACACCGCTCAGAAGAAAAGAACAACTGTGCACCAAATGGGCTAACCACATTCAAATCTACTTTGGCCACCTATGACTACAGTTCGTTTGTGTATAACAAATACATGACACATAGGGTAGCCATAAGTCAATGACATTAACTATGATGATCTACCATATTTTTATTCTTTTTTGTTAAATTTTAAAACAATACCAGAAATCTTTGCTCAAAAATGAAAATTTCTATTTTAATTATAGGTCCCCAGTTCCTTCTCAAATATGCATGACCCAGAGTGAAGAGGTGTCCTTTGGCAATTAATATAGTGTTACAGAAAATTTTATCTCCATGATAGAGACTCAGCCAAAAATATTTTCTTTAGACACAAAAATTTCTCAAATGGGAATCTCAGAAAATTCCAAACTCTTCTCTTTCTTGGAAGGAAAACAATTCACAACATGAAGGATGAGATGTTATATCACTGCTGAAGTAGAAAGGACGAGCTGATGGGTATTTAGAGTCCGCTATTCCAGTCTCACCCTGCTTCTGCAATTCTCTATGGCTGTGTGGACAAAGGCAGGAATGGGTACTTCTGTTTGATGGAGACTGAGTGATAAAAGAAAGTTTATTTCATCCTGTGTAGAGGTGTCGATGACAATGACTCTTTGCTCACTAATTTCAAAGGTTGTTGGAGTTCACTTTAAGGCAAAGTCCTGTTTGTCCATCCCAATAAGTTAACCATTGAAAAAATGGGGAGAAAGGACAGTGAGAAGTCTATAGAAGAATCATCAAAACATTCTACTGAGAGCTGGCTGCAGGCCAGACTTTTAGATGCCAATAAAAATAATAATAACAGTAATAACAACTAGCATCTACTAAGCACTTAGTGTGCACTAGCCACAATTATGAGTATTTTATGTGCATGAAATTATTTAATTCTCACAGCAGCTTTACAAAGTAGGAACTGACATTAAACACATTTAACCAGGTAAGAACCAAACACAGGGAAGCTAAGAAATTTGCACATTTTTTTTTCACCACCAGGCTGCAGGGATGGGACCTGATTTCAGGTGGGTGCGTCCAAAGTCTATGCTCATTACCTCTCTATCATCTTATTTAACTCTCAACACATACCTGATAATTGTCAGAATCTTATTATTATCCCCACTTCTTAAAAAGTTATGCTATATCTTAGGTAGAGTCCTCCACAAAATCACCCAGCTGCTGAGCATGATAAGCCAAAAACTGAATCCCAGGTCCCATCAACATGATGCTTCAGTTCATAAACCACTTGACACTCCTATCCTATCACTGAGTTTAAAATTAAAATATTACAATCTGCTGTCACATGCAGGGATCTGTATAAAGTGGTTACAAGCAAAATGTAATAGAAAAGTGTCCAAAAGTCATTGCTGATTAATAGAAAAGATTAGGGATAATGACTTTACCACTGCTGTCTTTGAAGATCTAGCAAAGTAAAGGCGTGATTGCAGGAAGCGTTTATTAGTTAGAAACAATGTCTGGAACCCCTAAAGACTGGTATTTATTCCAGAATCTAATGTCTTCAGCCTTCATCAGAAATCTTGGAGTACACCATGCACAGTGGTGCACAACTGTAATACCAGCAACTCTAGAGGCTGAGACAGGAAGGTTGCAAGTTTAAGGCCAAACTCAGCAAATTAAAGAAGTCCTAAGCAACTTAAGGGACCCAGTCTCAAAATAAAATATAAAAAGACTGGTATGTGACTCAGCAGTAAAGTATCCCTGGGTTCAATCCCTGGAACCACCAAAAATTTTTAAAAAGAAATGTCAGAGTAGGGGACAGGAAGGGAAATGGACATAGAAACAACACTCCTGAAACAGAGCCAGGTACTATAAATAGAAATACACTTGGATTATATTTGAATGTCTATAGAAAGGCCAACAGATTTAATACACAAAAGAAGAGAAAGAAAAGAAAGAAAAATAATAGGAAAAATTCACCATGAATAATTAAATTATGAGTGTCATGATCCATGCACTTTGTAAAATGTTTATGAGTTTTCTAGTTTTTAAAAGCATATATTATTTATAAAATAAATTTCTAAACTTTGAAGAAAATAGCTAGTTGCAACTTTAAGACAAAAAAAAAACTGTCCAGTGATGAAATGCAATTTTAACTTAATAACACGGTGTCCTAAAGGGAGTTGCTCATAGCTGCCTAAATTGCTCCTAAGGTAAATAAACGACCAGTTGGTTATGAGTCTTTAAAGAGGCCATGCTAAGGGCCACCGTGAAGGTCTTAACGTAGCTACTTATTATGATATTGCTAAGAGAAAAGAAATGAAGATACTATCAGAAAGAGAATTAGACAACAGGGAGGAAAAATATTTTTCTATACTTAAAGTGCGAGCAGTCGTTGATCCTCTACTACCAGCCCACTTTTCTATTCTAAAACCTTTTCCTGGATGTTACTTCTAGCCTCACAATTCTGAATGTTAGACCAAAATTAAGGTGTTGGCCAACTTAGTTTCTTCTAAACCCCATCCCTTGGTGCATAGATATCCACCTTCTTCGCTCGGATGCTGTCTCAACCTATTTGTGTTGCTCTAACAGAATTTACTGAGAATGGAAGGTTTATAAAGAACAGGAATTTATTGGTTCACAGTCCTGGAGTCTGGGGAGCCCAAAAGCATGGTGCTGGCATTGGTTCAGCCTTCTTTGAAAGCCTGCTTTGCTTATCTATGCTGGAAGATAGAAGTGCGAAATAGCATGTGCACATGGAAGAAAAGGGAATGAACTCTTGCTTTCATCGGGAACCCATTATTTGAACTCTGACCCACCCCTGAGATAATAGCATTAATCCGTGAAGGCAGAGCCCATCATGACCTAATCACCTACCAACACTATTGCATCGGAAATTAAGTTTCCAACGTGTGAACCACGGGACACATTCAAACCACACAATGGTCTATTTTATTTTATTGTCACTGGTGAACTAAGGGGCATTCTACCTCTGAGCTACATCCCCAGCCTTTTTTTACTTTTTTATTTTTTTGATACAGGTTCTTGCTAAGTTGCTTAGTGCCTTGCTATGTTGCTAAGGCTGGCTTTGAACTTGCAATTCTCCTGCCTCAGACTCCTAAACTGCTGAGATTACAGGTATGTGCCACAACCAGGCCTGATCTACTTTCCTTATATGAATGTCAGTCATATTGGGCCTACAACCTCATTTTAACATAATTACCTCTTTTAAAAGTCTCTTTCTAAAGATAGTCACATTCTGAGGATGTTAGGATTTCAACAAATTAACTTGGTGGTTGGAAAATTGGGGAACCTAATTCAACTCGTAATATCTAAGAAACAGAAACTCAGATTAATCTATTAACATAAAGCCAGGGAGAAGTACCATCTTTCACAGTATCTCCATAATAAAGTAACACTGGGATTTTATCAGGGCTGGGGATGTAGCCCAGTGGTAGAATGCGTGCCTAGTCATGTGTGAGGCCCTGAGTTCAAGCCTCCACACTGCAAAACACACACACACACACAATGCTTATCAACCTTAGCACTATTGACATCTTGTACTGGATAATTCTTTGTTGTGATGGGACTGTCCTATGTGTCATAGGATGTTTAAAGTATCTCTGGCTTCATTCAAAAGACGTCAGTCTTACCACCCATCTACACATGAGTTGCAGCAACAAAAATTTTCTCCAGACATTGATAAATGTTCCCTATGAGCAAAATCACCCTTCCCTGAAAACCACTTATTTAAAATGCCTTGGTTATTCAGAGCTAACAAACAAAAAAAAAAGATAAAACAAATGTAGACCACCCTTCTTATATTGAACAATAACTATATGAAGGTGATTTCGCAGAGATAATTTCAATAAGTGACCATAACAGCCTGAGAGGCTGGGATTACATTCTCATTTTCTAGATGAGAAAATGAATCCGAGGGGATGAATGACTTGCCGAGGAGATCACGCAGTGGGTAAGCGGTGGAGGGAGGATACCAATCTTAGCAGGCATCCACTGTCTGCCTTCTACTATTCGGACGGGAACACTATTGTGCACATGCACAGGAATCACACACACCGACACATTCTCACAGGCTAAGAGCCCTGGCCTTGTTGAGACATACCACCACATCCCTTCTGACTTGTGAGAGACTTGATAGTTCAATGGTTAACAATTGAATAAACAGGTGAAATTCCAACTCTGTTGCCAAACAGCTATGAATTGGGCAAGAAAGTTAAAACCTTCTGCTTCTCAATGATGTGTAATAACACCTCGTGGGAATATTAAGGATTTAACAAGATGGCATATGCTTATTGCTTAGCAAAATGCCTAACTTACAGTAGGGCCTCAACAAATATTAGCTATTGCTGGGAGGGGTAGAGCACACCTGGTCCCAACAACTTAGGAGGCTGAATCAGGAGGATCTCAAGTTTGAGGCCAGCCTCAGCTACTTACCAAGACCCTCTACAACTTAGTGAGAACCTGTCTTGAACTTTAAATAAAGAGCTGGGAATGTAACTCAGTGGTAAAGCATACCTGCTTTCAATCCCCAGGACCTCAAAATAAAACAAAACAAAAAAGTTAGCTCCTACTATTTATGTATCAAGGTAGATCTTTCCACTAAACACAATTGACAACTGCTGGGATAATTCTACATAACTTGGGGTTGGGGATTTAGCTCAGTGGCAGAGTGCTTGCCTAGCATGCTCAAGGCCCCAAGAGCAGTTCAGCCCTGAAAAAAAAATAATATATTAATTCTACATACTAAGTAAGTTGCACGTTATTTTCCTAGGTCTTCCATAACAAACACAAACTAGGTGGCTTAAAACAACAGAAATTTATTTTGTCACAGTTCTGGATACCGGAAGTCTAAATGCAAGGCGCTGGCAGGGCCATGGTCCCTCTGAGACTCTGGGTAGCTCCCTTCCTTGGTTCTCCCAGTGATCCAGGGGTTGTTGGCAGTTGGTAGTCCTTGGCTTGCGGCCCCGTTGTGCTGACCTCTTCCTCTGTCTTCACAGGGCATGCTCTCCTGTGAGTCTCCATGCCCAAATTTCCTTTGTCTTATAAGGACAACAGGCCTGCTCATGTTGGACAAGGGCCTGCTCTATGGCTACAGCATCTTAACTAATTATATCTGCAATGACCTTATTTCCAAATAGGGTCACATTCTCGAGGTATTAGAGGCTGGAAACCTCCACACATCTTCTCCAGGAACACAATTCAGCTCATGACACTGGACATCTAGATTATGCTATTTGAAGTTTTTTTTTTTCTTCTAATGCCTTTAATACCAGCCTGCACTAAACACACACTTCTGTGTGCCAGGCACTGTTGTAAGCACTGAGCATCTATCAGTGAATGAAGAAAGATTTCTAGCCTTTTGGAGACCAAATGTTTCCAATTCTCTACAAATATATAAAAATAGCATTTATTGGACAGTTACAAGCAAAGTTTTAAGTGTTCTATATATAGTACTTAATTAAATCATCACAATACTCCTCAGGGGTTGATATTAATAGGAACCCTATTTTTACCAAGGCCAGGGGAGTTAAGCAAGTTAATCAAAGTCACACAGCTACTAAAAGGATCAGAACTGGAACACAAAATAAGTGGCTCAGAGCCAGGTTCATAACCACTAAACATAACGCATCCTTGCGGATGAGGCACTGATGGTGTGAGAAGCACAAGTTGAAAGGTCTCCATCCTTAGTCTGGTAGCATGAAATATGCTTGAGATGCTGCAGTTTTTCATAGTACCTCAAAAGTTTAAACCTTGGTTAGCAAGTATGTATACATAATAGATATGCTTATACTGATAGGTATAAATCAAATATTAATACATGGAGGCCTGAGGGTGGAGCACAGTGAGCACTTGCCTAGCATGCATGCGGCGATCCAATTCCCAGAACCACAAAACACACACACACACACACACACACACACTGGAATCATGTATCATGCTGGACTTTCATGCTTTCAGAGATCTCACCTTTTTCACATAATATGTTGTTGGCAATGGCTCCTAAGTCATAAGTTTACTTGTTGACAGGTACTTGACAGATAAATGACATTGCTGAGAGAGATAGTTCTTCCACAGCCTTTGTTTTTCTGTCTCTAGCTCCATTTCTTTTTTCTTTAGAAAATACCTAAATACATTAAAAGAGATTGCTACTTAAAAGAACTACAAAATACTGGGCGTAGTAGTGCACACCTGTAATCCCAGTAACTTGGTAGGCTGAGGCAGGAGGATCCCTAGTTCAAAGCCAGCCTCAGCAACTTAGCAAGGCCCTAAGCAATTTAGCAAGGCCCTGTCTCATGGTAAAATATAAAAAGGGGCTGGGGATGTGACTCAGTGGAAAAAGAAGTACAAAGAGAATGTTTTAAATAAGGGTAAATTAAGCAGGGTGCTGAGATGCTCACTTATAATCCCAGCAACTCAGGAGACAGATAAGAGGATCACGAGTTTGAAGCAGCCTCAGTAACTCAGTCAGACACCAACTCAAAATTAAAAATTAAAAAAGGAGGGAGCGCTGGGAATATAGCTCAGTAAAAGACCACCCTTGGATTCAATGTCCAATACTGCAAAAATAAATAAATAAGGACAAATTTAATTTGATTCTGTGGTATCAGGACGGATTCTGCAGCATTGGCATAGGATAAAATCTATCCACATTTACAGCTGCATTATTGAAAGGGAAATTCAGATCCAGTAAAGACAATTTCTGTGGTTCCCATACCAAGGCCATGAAGGGGAGTAAAAACAAGAATAACACTTTCTAAACACATGGAGAAATATGACTGTGGCTGGAAGGCAAAAAATATGCTCTACCCCCAGTGCCTGGGAATCCACAAACTCGGCCACATTCTTCCAACTGTAATTAATTTTATACACTATTTAGAATGATTCAGTCCCCCACTTAGGAGGGAAATAAGAGCCAAAAGACTAGAAAATATTTCCCATAGTTGCTCTGGATGGTTTAGGAAAAAGAAAAAAAAAAACTTCATAGGAAAAATTGTTTAGGGAAAAGGCTTCATAGGCAAAAATTGTTTGTATTTAATGAACTCCTTCCCTTAGCCTCCTACCACAAAATGGCTGAGAGCCTGGAAAAGAATGCAGGGGATTCTCATGTTTCCATGGTTTGGGGGAGGTTGGAATGGGAAAACAAGGGAGTCTTGCTTTCATTATAGTGCATACTGCTAATATCAGGCCAAAAGATCACACCCATTGAAACTAACAGGAAATGTTCCCTACCTAATTTTCCTATCTTGATAGGAAGATCCTAAGGGTTCAAAATATCATTCGCTTCCTGTAGATAGTTTCTGTCGGTGTCCACTCGGGGAGAAAATTGAACATAGGTAGTTTCTTTGTGTCCAGTTACAAAGATGCTTACATATATGAATCTAGTAAAAAAAACCCATATAGTACAACACATAAGACATACAAAATGTATTATATAAAGTATAAAGCAGAAGCTGGGCATAGTAGTGCATTCTTATAATCCCAGTGATTCAGGAGGCTGAGGCAGGAGTTCACAAGTTCAAAGCCAGCCTCAGCAAACTAAAAGGAACTGGAGAGGTAGCTCAGCGGTAGAGTCCCTCAGATCAATCCCTAGTATTGCAAAAAACACAAGTTCAAACCTTAGATTAGACAAATAGTTTTTCTTAATAAGTTTCACCATAAATCCCTTCCATCCCCAATCATTTTTTCTTACCTCCATCATCAAGACCTAATAGAACTAAATGTTCTGAGTTTGTGCATGGAATGCTTGTAGAATATTAACAAGGGAAAGTTATCAGATAACAATGAGGCAGTTCTTAAATCACACATGACCACAACATGGATTTTCCTTCTTTTAGTTACATAGGAGTATCTTAAATTTTATTCCCCTGAGCAAGCACAACAACATGTTGGATACACAATGCAAACATATCAAATTAAAAGGAAAAAAAACTATTAGCAGTGTAGCAGAAGCTAGTGGGCATCCCAGCTCACAGCTTCCAAAGATACCAATAGGGGATCACTTGTTTGATCTTATAAAGAAGAGCAGAGGAAAGCCTAATTGTGGAGGGCAAATTCTGCGCCTTAAATAACTATAAAACAGCAATCTCTGTCAGTTCACGGCAGGCAGAAGCCAGATTAATTTTGGAACACAGCATGATAGGAAAAAAATCTGTTAATTTTAAACCATGAAAGACTGCCGATGTCACTTTTCTTGTGCAGCAATTCCCCTCACTGTTGGGCAGCAGTAAATAGAAGCTTGGGGCTGAGGACCAGGAGTCAGTATTGGGAACAGAGAGTCCACAGTTCAATAACCATGCATTCTAGTGCTTGTTCAAACTCAGACTGGTCATTCAGGTAGCTTATGAGGATACTAAGTGTCATTTCAGCTTTTAAAATCTGGAGTTGACTCTTAAGTAAAATGAATAGGTTAAATGATAAAACCACCATAACTTTAATGACTGACATCTCTGTGAAACAAAAATCCAAACAGAAATCTTGATCACCAAAGACCATTAAGGCCTTGATTAAAGTATATACAAGTAAAATGCAGAATATAAATAAAACAATATACACATTTAACAAAATTTAAAATGAATGTGTGCATCATGTCCATTAAGAACAAAGATTTAGGTCAGGTCATAAATTAGGCATATTTTATTTTCATGATTAATTAACCCAGCAAAACAACCAACCACAAAATTTCAATAGCAAAAACATAAAGTATTTTTTTTTCACTCATACACTTGCAGGTGTTCAGCTGAGCTAGGCTGGGCTCTAGACTTTGGGCTGGGGTTAGGTCTGGTTCTATACTTCTTTTCTTCTTGTTGGACCAGTATCAAAGATATATGCAAGCATATGTCAAACCTATACTTACATCCCAGCAATTCAGGAGGCTTACACAGGAGGTTCACAAGTTCAAGGTCAGTCTAAGCAACTTAGGAAGACCTAGTCTCAATATAAAGAATAAGAAGGGCTGGGGATTTGGATCAGTGATAAAGTACGCCTGAGTTAAATCACCAGTGTCAAAACAAAACAGTAAAACCTTTACTTGTGTCACAACTACTAAAGCACCATTGGTCAAAGCCAGTCGTAGGACCAAGCCTCAAGCCAAGGTACACTTTTCCACCCTTAGACCCTGACAAGGGTGTGAATGTTTGATACTGCTATATCAGGGAATGAAGAATTGCAACCAATAATTCATTCTATGACACTATGGCTGTCAAAAGAATAATGTGTCACTTACGTCCTTTACATATCAGGAAGCTACCACCCCAAAATAAGAAGGGTTTATTATCCTCAGAGCTGGAAAGAACCTTATTCAAACTCCCTTACCTCACAGATGAGGAAATTGAGGCTCCAAAAGAGGAGATCTTTACCACAATTATGTGACTGGTGAACATCCTGTCAAGGTTAGACCAACCCACCTTCCAGTACACAGCAGAGGAACACACCAGCAGAGGAGGAGAAGCCCTCTACCCAAGCAAAATGGATCCAGTCCCAAACATTAGATGGAACATGAAGGGTTTCACTGAAGCACAGAAATCTCTGCGCCTCTTGGAAATTTCTATCGTGAATAAAAATGTTTCATAAGCAACTATCAAACTCATAAATTCCATGACTAAGTATTATGCCTAATTTAACAAAATAAAGTCATCCTTATGTATTCTATAATCTGTATCCCTCCTCAAATGAAATAACAGCCAGGCGAGGTGGCATATGCCTATAATCCCAGCAACATGGGAGGCTGAGGCAGGAGGATCGCAAGTTCAAAGCCAGCCTCAGCAATCTAGGAGACCCTATCTCAAAATAAAATATGAAAAATGGGCTGGGAATGTGGCTCAATCAGTGGTTAAGAGCCTCTGGGTTCAATCCCTGATAACAAAATTTTTTAAAAAATGAAGCCAGAAATACCATAAGATGTTGCCAAATGTATTCTAGTTTGGTCTTGCCTTTTATGATGCTAGCCAATTTGTTCTAGGAAGTTCACTTAATAGGCTCCTACCAGGAGCCTCCTCACATCTTTCAAGGTCCTTCCTCATGATAGCTCAAAATACCTGACTTTTTTCCTTTACATCTTAATCCTCCTTCTTCATCACAATGATATATTTATATGATCATGTGTTCTCTTGTTTTTAAATTGTGAAGATACAAAAGCCTTGGCTAAACAGTTTAACACCAGTGCCTCAAAAGGGCCAGGCACAAAGCTAGTGTGCTGAACAATGGAAGTTAAAAACTACACAGAGGTATGTTTACAGCTTCAATCAAATAAACTGCACAAACAAAGTTAGTCTTTCATTTGCACAATCGTGTCATTCTGGGCTAATAGGCACAGATAATAAGCTGTCACAGGAATAAATTCAAAGGACTGTCACAGAGAATGAATTCCTGCATTTCTGCTGCAGGTAGGGGAGGTTGGAGTATAATCAGAAACTGTTCCACACACCCTTGGATCCTCAAACATTTACAGGTTCGTCCACCACAAGAGAGAACAGTCTTATTTGGTACAGCTCCAGAAAATAGAATTAGGACAAGTAGGTAAAGTCAGGAAGAGAAACTATTTCCGCTCAAAATATGGAAAAACTGGGTGACAATCAGAGCTATCTAAAAATGGACTAGGCTGCCTCATGTGGCACCACGTTCCAGGTCACCAGCAGTCTAAGGAGAAGCAGAGTCACAACGTGTCAGTGATGACATTCAGGGGATTCTTTGATGGGGGGCGGAAGGGGTACTTGGCTGTGAGGCCCTTTGACTGAGCTCTCGTGATTCCCACTGCCACCTCCTTCCAGCTTCAAGGGCCCCCTGCAGGTAGTTGTAGCAGATGGTTAAAAGGAAGACTGGGGACGGGAAAACTGGAGTTCGATCCCATTGCTACCACCTACTAGCAGAGGGACCTTGACCAAATCACAACCTAATTGTGCCTCTGTCTCCTGATCTCTAAAATGGAGTTTTCTATTTCCACTCGTTATGAGAAATAAGTGAGGTTTTGCTCGTGAAATGCTCTGAGCTGTGCCTGGCAGGGACTAAGTGCTCAACAAATTTTAGTTGCTGTTATTATGACTCAAAGTAGAAGAAAATTAGAGGTGCTAGAGCCATATTGGAAAAGACACTATGATGATTTAATTAGAAGCTCTGTCCACAGCAGGACAAACAGTGGTGGGGCAGTAATTAGGCAAAAGGCAGAGGACCCACAGTGGCAGCCCCATTACTGTTAGGCTGGCTGGGATCCTGGCTTCAGCTGGCCCACTAGGTCACAGTATCATGGCGCCTGGCTGGAGACGTGGCTTTAGTCAGGAGGCCCTGAGGCTGGCTAAGGGGCAGGGCAAAGGGCAGCTTGCCTGAGAAAATAACAGCCAATCAAGATGCTGGCAGATAAGCTCCAATGGATTGATGGATCCACCAGCCAATCTCTGAAAGACCAACCCCATCATCAACTCCTCCCATTTAACCAATAAAACCAGCTGCCTGGCGAAGGTTCAGCACCATTTTCCCTGTGTGCCATTCTCCCTGCCTGCCATTCTCCCTGCCAGCCCATTTCCCCCTGCGGGTGGTCACTTCCCTTGCCCACCCTCATTATGGCAGCGCAGGTGAAATTGGCCCCAGAGCAGCAAATCCCTATAAACATCTCCGCCTGAATTTATACCCATACCACCATTATTCTTTTTTCTTATTTTTTACAGTTACAGGCAGGGTTGCATGGCCAATGCCATGAACAAACATGGCTTCAGGACAGCTATGCCTTTTTCACAGCACTGGTTGATTCACTGAAAATCCAGATGTACTACAACTCACCCCCACACTGTGGACTCTAATGTCACATTGTCTGACCTCCACCACCACCACCCACAGCTGCCTACTCCCATGCTTCATCTGTAATCTGGACATGGGCCCGGATAGGAATAGATGCTTCTAAGGACTGCACTGTGGTTTATTAATTCATATGTTAGAACTTAAACCTCAATGTGATAGCATTAAGAAATGGACCTTTAGGGGCTGGAGCGGTAGCTCAGCAGTAGAGCACTTACCTGGCATGCATGAGGACCCAGGTTCACACCCTGGTAACATGAACACAATTATGTGTTGGTAAAACAAAAACTAGATGAAAAACTAAAATAAAATTGATTCTCTCTTTAAGAAAAAAAGAAAGAAGTGGACCTTTAGCCAGGCACAGTGGTGCATGCCTATAATCTCAGATCTCAGCAGCTCAGGAGGCTGAGGCAGGAGGATGGCAAGTTCAAAGCCAAGCCCAGCAACTTAGTGAGACCCTAAGCAGCTTAGCAAGACTTTGTCACAAACTAAAATGTTAAAAAGGCTGGGGATGTGGCTCAGTGGTTAAGCGCCCCGGGTTCAATTCCTAGTACCAAAAAGAAAAAGAAAAAGATCCGTAGAAGGAGATCCAGTAAAGAACGCAAAGCATACTTGAAGGGATTGGCAAACTTATAAAAAGAGTTGGAAGAAATAGCTAGGCCTCTGCCTTTCCATTTACTCTGCTACAGAAGAGAGGTGGAAAACTCTGTCAAGTAATAACCTTGAGGGCAAATTAACTGACTTCTTTGTTCTGTAGGCAAATCAGACACAATGAAAAGTCTGTCCTGTGACATTCCTTCCTGTTTGTAACACTCCCCCTTATCTTTCTGCTAAGACTCCCCCCATTCTCTATAACCATGACAACTCGGACCTTTGATAAGGTCTGTTTGGTATAAAGTAACCAACCAACTACAGCCACCCAGCCTGCCCCACCTGCCCCACCACATGTAACCCAAAACCCTAAGCAATCCTATAAAAGCTGAGAAGTTCCTTTGTTCAAGACCCAGACTTTTCTTTTTCTTTCTTTCTTTCTTTCTTTTTTTTTTTTTAAGAGAAAAGGACAGTGAGAGAGAGACAGAAGCGATTTTTATTGAGCTTTTCACATGGCTTTTGTTGCTCTGACACTTAGTTGTGTACGTGGGTGCTGGGGTTTGAACCTGTGTACTCGTGCATGCCGGGCAAGTGCCGTAACCGCCGAGCCACTGCTCCAGCCCAGGGCCCAGTCTCTTGAGAACTAACTCAGCTGGATCCGCTGGCATAATAAAACTTGAGTTTTCCTGCTTCTCCAAGTGCTTTCTCATTTGCCTGAATTTACACAACAGGAGGACACAGCAATCACATTGCACTTTTTGCTCCTTCCGTCACCTGCAGATACTGAAACAAGAAGGGCTTCACCAGAAGTCGCACATGCTGGCAGCTTGATCTTGAACTTCCCAGTCTCTAGAATATTCTATTCTGTCTTGGGTATTTTGTTATAACAGCACAAACAGACCAAAACAGGCAGCTTTCATATATCAAAGTTCAATAGACTCTTGTTAAGTTGCTCCTTGATGTGGAGGCACACTTGACTCACTTCTCTGGGTCCCTGTCACCCCACATTTATTCTTGCAGCCCACTGAGAAATCTGGAGCGTGCTCTTCCTCCTGCCTTCCCTGCACGAAACTTCCTGGTTTCAAATGGCTCATGTTGGAGCTGGAGCAGTGCCTCTGCATTTACAGCACTTACCCGGCATGTGGAAGGACGCGGGTTCAAACCCCAGCACCACGTACACAAAGAAATGTCCCAGCAACCAAAGCAACATGAGAAACTAAATAAAATTGATTCTGTCTTTCTCTCTCTCTCTCTCTTTTTCTCACTGTTCCTCTCTCTGAAAGAAAAAAAAAAAATCAAATGGCTCATATCCTACATCTTCAGCCCACAGCCCTGGCCTGACCATTCTTTCTCATCATCTCAGTTCAGTTATACACTCTACTGCTCTGCCGTGTGCATTTGTTTAACCTTGTGTAGGTCTGAACTTGTTATTTCTACTTTCACTTTGCAAGGCACCAGGTGTAACCCAGCCCTGTGTAAACAATAAGATCAGGTTAAAGGTGGATTTCCTATGTGTTCAAGTTGCTAAATGAAAAAATGACACCTTCTATTTCCAATTGTAATGCCCTCATCTACTAACATTCATTTTATTTTCACATTTGGTTGAGGAAGGAAATATCTCATTTTAATTTAAAGCTACTCTAGCAGTCCTTCGAAATGAGTCATTACTTGAGAGTTCAACTTGAAACACCAGTCATTGCACAAAAATTTCAAAGCCTATTTCCCCCTCAATTAATAATTTGTTTTACCTATATAGTATTTTCCTTACTACCATGTAGTACAATTTTGGTAATGTTTATCAAGTGAAAAAACAAATGAAACTCAATGAATTTCATAACAACACAGAGGTAGGCAGAGTTGGTGGTGACTGTCCCATTTTACTGCCAAGAAAACAGAAGTCCTAAAATTGATAAATGGCATGGTTATGGTTTGAATTCAGTTCTCCAGACTCCAAGTCCTAGTCAGGTTCATTTGATTCCTCATTATCAGCATTTCTTAAACTGTGGAGATTTGCATTCTATCTTCAAGATTTTATCTTACTGGCTGAGTACAGTGGTATACACTTGTAATCCCAGTGACCACAGAGGCTGAGGCAGGAGGATTGCAAGTTCAAAGCCAGCCTCAGCAATTTACCAAGATCCTAAGCAACTTAGTGAGACCCTGTCTCAAAATAAAATGTAAAAAGGGATTCAATTCCTGGTACCAAAATAATTAAAAAAAAAAGATTTTTGCCTTCCTACATACCACCTATGCTATTATTTACAGTTTTCTTTAACTCATTTTGATCTGCATTATAAAAGGCAATGATATTTTTAAATGTTCATCTATAAACTCCTTACACCTGTGTGAGCCATTTAAATGCTTTTACAGAGCTCCTGCCCACATCATAATTGGCACTCTCCCCCCCCATTATTGACTCTACCTCCTCCAGTACACTCATAATCCTCAAATTTGAAAGCAGCTATCATAAAGAATAAGACTCTTGCTAGACATGGTGGCTCACACCTGTAATCTTGGCAACTCAGAAGGAAAGAGAATCACAAGTTCAAGGCCAGCCTCAGCAACTTAGTGAGAATCTGTCTCAAAATAAAAACTAAAAAGAGTTGCACATATAATTAAGTGATAAAGCATCCCTGGGCTCAATTATAAATTTTTCTAAAAAAAACTTTTCATATTTCTGTCTTTTTCATACCTCTTCTTTGACATTTCCCCACACTGGACCTCAGAAAGGCCAAACAAGCCTTGACCACAGCATTTGCAGTCAAGCACTGTAAACTGTAACTTCCTGGGTGCCATTTCTTCTGATAGGATGGCCAGTGGTGGACATTTAAATCACTTAAGCATTTTATTTATTTATTTATTTATTTGATAACAGGGATTGAATCCAGGGGAGTTTAACCACTGAGCCATGTGCCCAGCACTTTTTATTTTATTTTATTTATCTTTGAGACAGGGTTCCACTAACTTGCTGAGACGGGCTTTGAACTTACCGGCCTCCTGCCTCAACCTCTTGAGTTGCTGGGATTACAAGTGTGCGCCACCACACTCGGCTCACTGAAACCTCTTAAACTGAGTCCACAACCACCCTCTCTCCACCTATCTCCTTCTTTGCATTCCACTGCACCTGCTCTCATTATAGCCTTTACCCTCTCATTCATGGACCCCCATAAGTGTCTTAACTGAACTCCCACCGTCCTGCCTCTCCCTAGCACTGTCCACACATCCTAACATCTGCAAGCTGCTTTGTTATCATTCCCTGCTTTTAGCTTCTCTGAGAAATTTTCCAATCTCTGGCCTACCTACCCCTTCACTGTTCAAAAGAAAACTATTCAGGCCCTGCTAAATCCAAGAAAGAGAAGCACCCACACTCTTCCTACTTGTACTGTGAATATAGGATCCCTTCTCCCTTGACTGAGCTCAATGTTAGCAATGACTACAAGAAGTCATGAAGTGCAGTCAGACTTCCCTTAGTCTACTCATAATGGATAAGGCTTAATTCCTCCCATGTATCCAAGATGGACATTCATCTGGTTTATCCCAGAATTATCAGACTGGTGTTTTAAATACTGGAGTATTTCTATGCCAGATGGCAAGTAACTGCTACTCCTAGCCTCCAAAGTGTTCTTCCAGTGTCCCATTGGACCTGGTCCTGGTTTCCTACCAATAAAAGCATATCATGGGGTTCTCAGTATCTTGCACAAACTATGGCTAGTATCTATTCTGATAAGTCTGAACCTCTGGCTGACAAGTTCTTAAGTATTTTGAAGATCACTATTATGAGATGAATTGTATCTACCTTCAAAATCAAATGTTGAAGTCCTAACCTCCTCAGGTCTTCTATCCATGGGTTCTGTATCCCCAAATTCAACTAACCACAGATTGAAAATATTCGGAAAAAAATTCATCTGTGCAAAACAGATGCTTGAAATGCTATAGTATAACATCTATTTAGATGACATTTACTTGGTTTTTAGGTATTAGAAGTAACCTAGAGACAAATTAAAGTATATAGGATGACATGTATAGTATATAAGGTAAGGACTTGAGTATTCATAGATTGTGGTTCACGTGGGAGGGTCCTGGAGCTGTTTATTATAGGTGCATGCCTGTAGACCCAGGCAATTCTAGTCGTTGGTATCCAAAGATACCAAAGAGTGGCTGTATTTAAAGACAGATCTCTTAAAAAGGTAATTAAAGAATCAGGCACAGTGGTGCATACCTATAATTCCAGCAACTTGGGAGATTGATGCAAGAGGATCACAAGTTTGAGGCCATCCTCAACAACTTAGTAAGAACCTGTCTCAAAATAAAAAATAAAAAGGACTGGAGCATAGCTCAGTAGAAAAGCATCCCAGCTTCAATTGTCAATACCAAAAAATTTTTTAAAAAATAATTAAATTAAAGTGATCTCATCTGTGTAGACATTAATCCAATATGACTAGTGTCACTCTTAGAAGAAGAAATAAGAACACATGCATGCAGGAAGACAGCCACCTACAAGGCAATAAGAGAGACATAGGAAGAAATTAACCCTGCCTACACCTGGATCTCAGACTTGTAGCCTCCAGGACTTTAAGAAAATCAATATCTGTTGTTTAAGCCAACCAAGTCCAAAGAACTTTATTATTATATACCTCACAAACTAATATTATTACGCTGTGTGACAACTGATCAAGTAGGAACTGACACTTAGAAGCTGTTTCAGGCCCAGCATGGTGGTGCATACCTGTAATCCCAGCAGCTCTGGAGGCTGAGGCGGAAGGATCATAAGTTCTCACAAGTTCAAAGCCAGCCTTAGCAATTTAATGAGACTCTGAGCAACTTAGTGAGACCCTGTCTCAATAAAAATAAAATAAAATAAAATAAAAGGGTTAGGGGTGAGGATCAGTGGTTAAGAGGCCCTGAGATCAATCTCTTATACCCCCCAAAACTAAAAAAAAAGCTGAGTCAGAAGTTGGGAGGGCCACTACTGATTTCCAAGGATGTTATTACACATATTCAAATGTAAGTGGATTTCTTCTGCAGAATTTTTAGAAAGAGCCACCCTTTGAAGCCATAACTAATGACAATCTTGAGTTAATAATTTGAATTATTTGGAATTGTTTTTCACATATCTCTCATAATGGGATGAACAATTGTGGAGCCCCTCAATTCCAATTGTACGAGACAGGTTATTCCTCTGACCTTCTCTGTTCACATTCGTGTACTAGCAGTCTAAGAATGATCATCATGCCAAGTGCAGTGGCACACACTTATAATCCCAGCTACTGGAGAGACTGAGCCAAGAAGATCACAATTCAATGCCAGCCTGGGTAATTTAGCAAGACCTTGTCTCAAAATAAAAATAAAAACTGGCTGGGGATTTAGCTCAGTGATAGAGCTCCCCTAGGTTCAAACCCCAGTTAAAAAAACAAAAAATAACAACAGAAAATCAATATGATGCCACCGTCCCACTTTAAAAAAAAAAAAGAAACCTCCTGTTGAGGCTGTTTCAGATGAGGTTATAGAGAAGACTTGCACAGAACACATACAATAGTTGCTTATCAATTTGAAAATAAATTTTAAAATTACACTAGTCTCAATCACAATTTTATTAGACTTGTTAATTAAGCCAATTACTTTCACAAGTGAAGAAGAAGCTATTCAATCAGGAGACTTGCTATCAGGGGTCTCAGATCCAGGAGCTGGATTTGCCATGGGTCATCTATTTGAGCACACCTCTCCAGTTCTGTTTTATCATTAGCTAAATCATCTTTATTCATTCAACACACGTGTCCTGAGCAAACCATACGTTCCAAGTCTGCACCAGGGGCTGTGGGTATAGCTGTCAACAGACCTTAGAGCCTTTCAAGGGAATGGACATCAAATATAATTATACAAATAAGGATATAATTGAAATTAAGATAAATGCCATGAAGAACAAAGTAATGGATATAGAAGTTACTTGTAGTAAACAAGTATAGAGGACATGGCGATTGATCTAGCTGCATTGAAGACTAAGGAAAACAGAATTCTTCCTGGAGAAAGTGACTTTTCATCAAGCATGGTCACACACACCTGTAACCTGCATCTTGGGAGGCTGAGGCAGGAGGAACACAAGTTTGAGGCCAGACTGGGAAACTTAACGAGACTCTGTCTCAAAAATAAAATAAATCAATAAAAAAGGCTGGGGATGTATCTCAGTGGTTCAATCCCTAGTAGGAGAGCGAGCGAGAAAGTGAATGTTTGGGTGAGATTTGAAGACTGAGCAATTAGAGAGGAAGGAGAGAAAGTGGGGGGGAGCTCTTAGCACAAGTATAGAATTTGGCATGGAAAGGAACTTACAGAAGACCAATGTGAAGAGAAAAAGGATTTTCAGAAGAGGCCAAAGTGGTTAAGCATCCCTGGGTGTTCCATCCATCCCTAAAACCATTAAAAAAAAAAAAAAAAGTCAGGGAGGGGTGTGGTGCAGACTGCTCAGGGCTGTCTTTTGTTCTTCATTTTACAAATGAAAGAGGTCGTAGAGATTGAGGAACTTGCCCTAGGCCACAAAACTAGAAAGTGCCAGTTCTGGGTCTAGAACACAGCAAAGTTGAGAGCAGGAGGATTGCAGGTTTGGTGCCACCCACAACAATTTAGCAAAAAAATAATAAATAAATAAAGGACGGGGAATATAGCTCAGTGGTAAAGTGCCCTTGGGTTCAGTTCTCAGCACCAAAAGAAAGAAAAAAAAAGAGAAAAGATTCTAGAGGAAGGAGCAGTGAATGGCTGCAGAAAGTACACTCCTAACAATGTTGAGCACCTACGCTGCATTGTTTAACCCTCAAAATGATAGAAAAGTAGGTAAAAGTTTGCCCACTTTCCTGAAGGAAAAACTGAGGGTAAAGAGATTTAGCCAAGTGCAGTGACGTAGGTGTGCAATCTCAGCTACTTGGGAGGTTGAGGCATGAGGATAGCTTAAGCCCAGGAATTGAAGGCAGCCTTGTCAACGAAGCAAGACCCAGTTTCAAAATAAAAAATAAAAAAAATCACTGACTCGGGAATCAAACCCAGCCTGGGTTCATGCTGCCAGAGCCCCTATTTTACAGAGTGATTAGAAAAAATAAATAAAATAATATGTCTTTAGCAGGAACTAAGTGTGGCTGTGATAATATTCACAGATAATGAATTTTGACAACTATTTTCTTTCTGTTTTTAGGAGTTAAGAAAATAAAAATTTGGGGGGGGGGGTACCAGGCATTTAACTCAGGAGACTTAACTATTGAGCCACATCCCCAATCCCCCCCCCCTTTTTTTTTTCTTTTGAGAAAGGGTCTCACTAAATTTCTTAGGGCCTCATTAAATTACTGCAGCTGGCGTTGAATGCTGCTCCTCCTACATCAGCCTCCCTGGGATTACAGGCATGTGGCTGGGATTACAGGTATGTGGCACCACGCCTGGCTAAAACAGAATTTTCAAAAGTAATTATATCAAGATCGTAGTTGAAAATGCGGGCAGACACCTGTAATCCCAGCAATTTGGAAGACTGAGGCAGGATCACAAGTTGAAGGTCAACCTGGGCAATTGAGCAAGACTCTGTATCAAAATAATAAAAAAAAAGGACTGGGAATGTAGCTCAATGCTTGCATGACCTGTGAGGCCTGGAGTTCAAGCTCTTTTACCACTATTACCACCCCAAAGAAACAAAAACAAACAAAAGGGAGGCAATTTATTGCTCTCAGATCTGCTTCTAGAAATTAGCTACAAACTGGGTGTGGCAGTACATGCCAGTAATCCCAGTGACTCTGGAGGCAGAGGTAGGAGGATTACAAATTCAAGACCAGCCTCAGCAATTTAGCAAGATTCCCATTTCAAAGTAAATATAAAACCAAGCTGGGGATGTGACTCAGTGGTTAAACGACCCTGGGTTCAATCCCTGATATAAATAAATAAATAAATAAATAAGAAATTAACTACAGGTAAAATATGGATTTCCTCCTCATAAATTAGTCCATGATATGAAAATATAAGTACCAAAGAGAGTCTCATGATA
The DNA here is from genome assembly GCA_004027875.1 of Aplodontia rufa. Lineage (NCBI taxonomy): Eukaryota > Metazoa > Chordata > Mammalia > Rodentia > Aplodontiidae > Aplodontia > Aplodontia rufa. Next base: position 28,201 of record PVKS010019743.1, read on the forward strand.
GTGTTTGAAATATGTAGCCTGCACTGATACAAATAACAACAACAAAAAATGATTGTAGTCTTTGACATTTTGTAAAAGACTAGCATTTTTTTTCCTTTCTTGCTTTTTTTTTTTTTTTTTTTTAATTGTTTTTCCAGGACTGGGGATTGAACTCAGGGCACTCCACCACTAAATTTTTATTTTTTTATTTTGAGACTGTTTATTAATGAATTGCTCAAACTGGCCTCAAATTTATGATCCTCCTACCTCAGCCTCCATCGTGACTAGGATTACAGGTATGCACCACTGTGCAAGGCTAGAAAATTTTTTCCATACACATTTATCTCTAGTTTTAATAGCTATGGCTTGAACTATAACATTTAAACTTGTTGATATATTAAGGGCTCATCCCTGCTTATCTGAGTCTTAGTGTCTGTTTTCCATTGCTGTTGTAATAAATTAGTATATTCTGCAGTGGCTTAAAACAGCACAGATTTCTTACCTTAGTGTTCTCTAAATCACGGGTATGATATTGGTTTCAAGGGGCTAAAATCAAGGTGTCAGCCAAGTCATGTTTCTTTCTGTTAGATCTTGTGACACTCTATTCCTTGCCTTTTTTAGTTTCTGGAAGCTGCCTTCCTTCCATGCTTCCCTTCCTTGTTTATAAAGCCGGTAACACCAGCTCAGATCTTTCTCACAGCCTGTCTTGATCAGCTCACGCTGCTACAACTCATAACACAGACCAGATGGCTTAAACAGCAGATAGCTGTGTCTCACAATTCTGGAAGGTGAATGTCCAAGACCAAGGTCCCAACATGGTCAGACTCCGCTTAGAGCACCTTTCCTAGCATGCATACGGCCACCTTCTCACGGTTTCCTCACATCAGGGAGAGACAGAGGAAAATGGTGTCTCTTCTTAAAAGGGCACTAACACCATCTTGAGGGCTCCATCCTTATGAATTCATCTGAATCTGATCGTCTCCCAAAGGCCCCTCCTTCAAATATTAACACACTGATGGGCAGGGCTTCTGCAAAAGAGCAAAAGAGTCGCAGGAGGTAGGGGAGCACCATTCAGCCCACCAGGCCCCTTTTCATTCTGACTGCCTCTTCTGCATCCATCTTCCACATTTTAAGACTTTTTTTTTTCTTTTGGTTCTGAGCATTGAACCCTGAGTGCTTTACCAATGAATATATCCCCAGTCCCTTTTTGTTGTTGTTTTGTTTTGTGACAACGTGTTGCTAAATTGCTGAGATTAGCCTCAAATTTTGATCCTCCTGCCTCAGCCTCCTGAGTTGCTAGGATCACAAACATGGAACCACAACACCCAGGGATGAACAACTTTAATTCTCCCTTGCCATGGAAGGTAACATATTCACAGGTTTCAGGAATAGATCATGAACTCCTTTGGGACCACTATTATTTTTATTACAGTATTGTACCCTTTATAAGTTCACTGACTCTAGACAAGCCTGATAAACTGAGAGAGAACCTAAGGAGTTAAACTTAGTTTCCTAATAATGCTTTCAAGTCCTGTGATATTTTCCCCCAACACTGGGGACTGAACCCAGAGTTCTCTACCACAGTGCACACTCCCCGACACTTTTTTTTTTTGAGACTGTCTGACTAGCCTGGAACTTGTGATCCTCCTGCCTCAGCCTCCAGAATAGCTGAGATGATAGTCATGACCTACTGCACCCAGTAAGTCCTGTAATTTTAAAGTCATACTACCATTAAATTTAAAAATAGAATTAGCAGAATTCGCTAAAGAGAAAGGTGTTGTATGTGTCAAATATGTATTTGATACCTAAGTCTAGCCTTGGAGTGAAGCAGATTACCTTTGCGATGTACATGGGCCTCATTGAATCGGTTAAAAGGCTTAAAAGAAAAGTCTGAGGAACCCCATGCCTCCAGGCTGCCTTTGGATAAGGACTAAAATATTATCTCCTATTAGAATCTCCAGCCTGCTGGCCTGCCCTGTACATTTCACATTCACCAGCCCCAACAACCTCATGTGCCAAACTCCTAAAAATAAATTAATTAGGCCTGAGTATGCAGCTCAGTGGTAGAGCATTGCCCAGCATGTACAAGGCCCTACGTTCAATTTCCAATACTGAAAAAAAAATGAAACAAAACAAAATGAAAACCAAGTATGAGGTAGCTGCGGATACACATGCCTATACACATATTTTTCCTCTCTTTTACAATCAGTGTTACAGCAAACTCATTTGAGAATAATAGCACAACTGTACACTTCCTAGTGTGATCCTTGGCTTCACTCAGGAATCTAGTGAAAATAAGTGTCTCTGCTATGGAAGAAAAAGAGACTAATAGCTGGGTGCAGTGATACACGCCTGTAATTGCAGCAGTTTAGGAGGCTGAGGCAGGAGGATTGCAAATTCAAAGCTAGCCTCAGCAACTTAGTGAGTCTTAAGCAACTTAGCAAGACCTTGTCTCAAAATAAAACATAAAAAAAAGGGGGGCTGGGGATGTGGCTCAATGGTTAAGCACCCCTGAGTTCAATCTCCAGTACCAAAAAGAAAAATAAATTCAATAATGTCGTACATTTTGGGGTATAGATAAACCTCTTCGATTATCCACAGATGTTTGAAAGACCCCAATTTTTAAAATCCCGTCTTAGACTATGTTTTGGGGAACATTGGTATTCCAGGCTAGAGGAGACCACAGGTCAGGCAGGGCCTGAAGGGAAATATGAGCGAGAAGAGCTTCTATCAGGAGATTCTAAGCAATTCTGGCATGGGGAATTCTAGTGGCCTGTTTTAAATAACATTTTTGTATTGCATAGGATTGGTCTTTTTCCTTTTTTTTTTTCTTTTATGTGGTAATGAGGATTGAACCAGGCCATGGACATTACATCATCTTACATCAACAACTCTTGTTATTTTGTGTGTATTTTGGGTTTTTTTGTTGTTGTTGTTGTTGTTGTTGTTGTTGTTTTGTACCAGGGATTGAACCCAGGGGTGCTAAGCCACTGAGCAACATCCCCAGCCCTTTTTACTTTTTATTTTGAGACAGGGTCTCACTAAATTGCTTAGGGCCTCACTAAGTTGCTGAGCTGGCTTGAAACTTGTGATCCTTCTGCCTCAGCTTCTCAAGTCACTGGGATTACAGGTGTGTGTCACCATGCCTAGCTCATCTCCAAATCTTTTTATTTTTTATTTTTTGAAGGGTCTGACTAAATTGCCCAGACTGACCTCAAACTTTCAATCCTCCTGTCTCAGTCTCCGGAGTTGCTGGGATTATAGGTGTGTGCCATTAAGCCTGGCATGATGGTCTTTTTAATTAGAAATGATGAAACAGAAGAAAATACACTACCGCCATGATCTTCAAGTCATTAACAGGAACATGACTACTGCTAGGACTTCCCTTTGCTAATATTAACCTGTTGATTTACCATTCAGTACAGCTGGTAAGTGAACAATGTACACCCCTCACCCCAAGAAGTGGTTTTGAGTCTAAATTAGGAGCTGGAAGATTTTTGTGTCAAGGGGTAGATAATAAATGTTTTAGACTTTGTAGGTTCATCTCCACCATTGCAGTACAAAAGTAACCGTAAATGGGGCGCAGTGGCTCACACTTGTAATCCCAGCAATTTGGGAGGCTGAGACACAAGGCCAGCAAGCTCAAGGCCAGTCTTGACAACTTAACAAGAGCTTGTCTCAAGACAAAGTTGACAAGGGCTGGGAGTACAGCTTGGTGGTAAAGCACACCCCTGGGTTCAGTCCCAGTACAGCAAAAGCAGGCGAAGGGGAAGAGGCCGAAGCAGCAGCAGCAACTACAAATGATACTCAGAAGAATGAGCGTGGTAATACGTTTAAATTTCAGATAATTATTTAATGTGTCACAAAACCAGTACCACAAAAGAAAATAAAACTATAAAAAATTAATTCTTAACACATAGGCTATTCTAAGTAGGTAACCGGTTGGACTTGTCCCACAGGGCAGTTTGCCAACTCCTTCCGTAAACAACAGATGTTGAGAGAAATAAAACTGGTAAGTTATGTTCAGTGGAAAATGCTCACCTTATCTCTCAGTATAGAGAAAAAAAAAGAGACATGAATAAACATTTATTACAAGAAGATATGCAAATATATAAATATACATACAGATATAAAAATGTTCAATATTACTAATCATCAGGGAAATGCAAATCAAAACTACAACTAGAAATTACATCACTCCAGTTAGGATGGTTATCAAAAAAAAAAAACTCACAAATGCTGGTGAGGATGTGGAGAAAAGAACTCTTAAAGGAGAACTTGGTAGGAATATAAATTAGTACAGTCATTATGGAAAACAGTAAGGAAGCTTCCTCAAAAAATTAAAAATAGAATTTATCATACGATCCAGCAATCCCATTCCTGGGTATAATCCAAAGGAAATTAAAATAGTCTGTGGATGAGACATCTGCACTCCCATGTTCATCATAGCAGTATTCACAGTAGCCAAGAAATGGAAGCAGCTAGTGTCCATCAACGAATGAATGGATAAAGAAAACGTGGTACATACACACAATGAAATAGTATTCAACTCTAAAAAGAATGAAATCCTATCCTTTGCAACAACATGGATGAACTGGAAGATGTCAAGCAAAACAAGCCAGGCACAGCAGACCAAACATCACATCATCTCAATCATATGTGGAATCTAAAGAAGTTGAAGTCACAGAAGTTGAACGGAAGAATAGGAAGTTACCAGAGGGCTATTTTCTGAATCTTGAATGGTTTCTAAAAGCCCATGTGTTGAAGGCTTGGTTTCCAGTTCCTGGTGCTATTGAGAAATGGTGGAATCTTTAGGAAGTGGACTTGGTACAAAAAAATGTCACTGGAGGATGTGCTCTTAAAAAGGCTATTGGAATCCTTACCCCTCCCTGCTCCTCTCTTTCTGCTTCCTGGTCACCATGTGGGGAACCCCCTCCTTCCAGCACAAGCTCCCACCATGCTGTTTTGTGCAGCCATAGGCCTAAAACAACAGGGCCAAGAGCTATGCACTGAATTCTCTGAAACCATGAGCCAAAATAAACCCTTCCCCCTACGGAGTTCATTATCTCCGGTATTTTGTCATAATGATGGAAAACTGATGAACGCAAAGAGGTGAGGCAAGGTGGGGAGAAGGAGGGTAGCAAGAGATTTGTCAAGAAAGTAAATTCTAGTGTTCTACTACACATTAGAATGCCTGTAGCTAAAAGTAATGTATTATATATTTCAAGATAGCTAGAAAAGAGGGATCTTGAATGCTGTCACCACCATGAAGAGAGAAATTTCTGAGGTAATGAATGTCAATTATCTAATGATTATTTGATTATTATTCAAGATATATACGTGTTGAAACACCATGTATACTCCATAAACATGTATGTACAATTACTATGTGTTAATTATAAAAATTTTTAAAAAGAAAGAAAAATTAAATCTTGTCTAGCATGCATGAGGCCTTGGGTTTGATCCCCAATACTGCAGGGAGGGGGCTTCTGGCTCCACTGATTCATTAGTTTGCCAATATTTAAAGTTGCAAATTGAAAAGGGCTTCATTCATTCACTCATTTCTTCATGCCCCACTATATCTCATACACTGTATGAAGTACTAGGATTAAAAGAGCCAACATTCTACAAATTCATTCCCAAAACAAACCTTTGAAAATTCTTTATAGCACTCATTTAATTTGTATTTTTATTTTTATTTTTTAAAGAGAGAGGGACAGTAACAGAGAGAGAAAGAGAGAAACAATTTTGTTTAGTTTTTCATGTGGCTTTCGTTGCTCCAAGACTTCATTGTGTACATGGTGCAGGGGTTTGAACTCACGTACTCATGCATGCAGGGCAAGCATATAACCACTGAGGCACCACTCCAGCCCCCAATTTGCATTTTTAAAGTTAAATTGTTTTAATTTCCAGAAATGTCTGACTTTTGTTTTTATTCATTGTGCCCAAGGCCTGAAAAATTATAGTCATAATTTAACAAGAAGAGACGGTGTCGGTCCCAGTCTGAGGTATTATTAACTGAAGTAAAACAAAGAAGACCATTTAACGCGAATAACAATAAATCTTCACATTAAAATGAGATGAGAAGTCCATACATGTTTCATCCTGTGCATCAAGGGTGGTTTAATCAGAATAACTGTAATAATCTCAGCTGAAGAAAGGATACTTCACATTACCTTCCCATCTCTAAAAAAATGAAATTAATTTTTGGTTTCAATGATTAAGTGTATGTTTCCACCCTTCAGGGAAATGAAGGCCACAATGCACTAATCCATTGCAAATCAGGAATTAGGGCACTGGAAAGAAAATCTGGTTATCAAAATTATATCTGACTCTCATAATTGCCTGACTAGAAAAATAGGTATGTTTCTCTTTCAATCTGAGTGTGTTTAGATATACTTATAAGTTTTGGTTCAGCTTGATGCTTATCACAGCTCTGTCCAGAATAGTAAATAATTAGAAAGGCCTTCAACATCCATCATGAGAGGAATGAATAAATACATAATGGTAATATATCATGGAGCTGTCACTCAAGAAATGTGGCCATTACAAAAGATCACAAAAGTTTACTCTAAATCAAGAGCTGAAGACAGATATCCATAATATATTAAAGAATTTATCAGAAAGTAGGTTATAAGACAATATTTATCGTTTGATCTAATTTACATAACTTTACATAAACCAGTACACCAACCACAAATTTTACATGATTATTTCTAGGTGGCCAAACATTTATTTTTTGTACTGAGGATTCAACTCAGGGGTGTTTAACCACTGAGCTACCTCCTCAGTCCTCAGTCCTTTTTTATTTCATCTTCAGACAAGGACTCACTGAGTTGCTGGGGCTGGCTGGCTTTGAATTTACAATCCTCCTGCCTCAGCTTCCTGAGCCACTGGAACTATAGGCAGGCACTACCACCCCAGCTCTTATCTTCTTTTCATTTTCTCTATGATTTGAGTTTTCTACAATGATGGTGTATTGTACATTTACTTAATCCTAAAAAACAAATAAAGCTTTTTTATTTTGTAAACTATAAAATTAAAAATCCAATAAATTTTTATGATAAACATGATCAATAAAGCCAGGCATTGTGTTGTACTCCTATAATTCCAGCAACTCAAGAGGCCAAGGCAAGAAGATCATAAGTTTGAGGAGAGCCTCAGCAACTTAGTGAGAATCTGTCTCAAAATCAAAAATGAAAGGGTCTGGAGATATGTAGCTCAGTGGTAGAGTGCTCGAGGTTCAATCCCTAGTACTTATTTTAGTAGCAAAAAATAGTAAAACAAACTCCTGAAACATGTCAGGATAGATAGCCAATTTCTCACACAGTGTGGATTTAACATTGCTATTGAAATTTACCATGAATGTGAACTTTTTGAGAATGTCAATCCATCATTCCCACTACACTGCCTTCAACATCTTTGTCTTTCTTTCTTTCTTTCTTTCTTTCTTTCTTTCTTTCTTTCTTTCTTTCTTCCTTTCTTTTTTTGATACTGGAGGTTGAACCCAGAGGCACTTAACCACTGAGCCACATCCCCAGCCCACTTTATTTTTTTAATTTTGAGACAGGGTCTCACTAAGTTGCTGAGGCTGGCCTTGATTTTGTGATCCTCCTGCCTCAGCCTCCCAAGCCACTGAGATTACAGGCATGCACCATCACGCCAGCAAAAGCTTAGAATATCTTGTGAGCCTTGCTATCACACACATGTCTATTGCTTTCTAAAAGTGCAGTATCCTAGCACCAGAAATTTGGAGCAGTTCACATCGCTCACTCTGCAAATGAAGGATCTGAGACAAGAGGTGACATGAACTGCCCAAAACCCCACAGCTGAGATTTGTCAACACAATCTCCCTCATATTTGTGTCAATTAGAGAAAGTTGTCTTGACCCTGTCATTAAATTTCTATGGTCCCCCTGGAACTCCTAGACAAGCACCAACTAAGCTTGTGCTGGGATTTATCTGCATCCTGACCTGTGTACACTCACAAAGCTCTGGGTTGTGTGAAAGGACAGGCATAAAACCCAGGCACACATCTGTGATGTTGCAGCTGACAAAAATGAAGATGTGCATTGGCCTCAGGGCTTTTAAAGACAGACAGATCTGGGGCAAGGAAGCTTCTGTGTGTTATCTCAGACCTACACAACATTGAAAACACTCATACCGCCAGGCACAGTGGCTTGTGCCTGTAATCCCAATGACTCTGGAAGCTGAGGCAGGAGGATTGCAAGTTCAATGCCAGTCTCATTAACTTAACAAGACCCTGTCTCAAATAAAAAAACAAAAAAAAGAACTGGGGATGTAGCTCAGTAGTTAAGTGCTCCTGGGTTCAATTCTCAGTACCAAAAGAAAAAAAATGGTTATTGTGTGCATCCGTAGAGGTGTTTAGACATAGCATTCTGAAGTCACCTATAATCTGAAATTAAAGAACTAGATGACCCAAATATGGTGGAGTCTGCCTATATTCTCCGCAGCTTGGGAGGATGAGACAGGAAGATTGCAGGTTCAAAGTCACCCTTGGCAACTTAGCAAGGTCCTAAGCAACTTACTGAGTGAGACCATGTCTCAAAATAAAAAATGAAAAGGGGCGGGGATGTGGCTCAGTGTTTAAGCATCCCTAGTCTCAAACCCCAGTACCAAAAAAAAAAAGAAAAGAAAGAAAGAAAGAATGAATGAATGAATGAATGAATCTGGGGAAAAAAGGACTAGATAACTAGATGTATATCCATACTACGTGGAGCGCAGATAACAATAGTAATGGTTATCATTTATTGAGAACCCTCTTCAATCACTGCTTCCTTGTCAGGGAAGGTTGGAGGGGTGACGGAAGCCCTCAGAGACCAGATCTCTGGAAGGCAATAGAGAAGAAAATGCTACCAGCAAGCTTACTGTCAGGTGGTGCTCAGAAGCTGGGAGAGAGGAGGACGCAAAAAGCCAGTGGATAGGGTGTTTAGGATATTTTCAGCGCCCTTTTACAGTTTTACTCTTCCTTCTGTCATGTTATCATAAAATCTGACCCTGCTTGGCTAAAGGAATTTAATTACTGGGACTGAACTGAGCCGTCGGTAAATGTACTATTTTCGGGAAGTAAATGATTCATCTGTATGAGGTAAAGGAAATTTTCCAGGAAGAAGAGTTGCTATTTAGCAAATGCCATTAAATTTATTGGAGTAGTTGTAATCATCGATTGACACAATGATTACATCGTATTAACCCTGCCGTTAGCGAGGCCACTCTATAGTCTATAAACTCACTTTGCCAATCAGTCCCTGCTTCTTTCCCCTCTCCCATCTTCACCTTCTTGCCTAAAGCAATTGCAGGGAATCTGCAGAAAGGCCCAGCTAAAAGAATCAACCCCTGTAAACAGGGTGGAATTCCGGCAGGTTTCTCTGTGAATCAGACCAGCTCTGAATGGCTTTTTGTCGTGAGGAAGTTCATGATCATAGGTGGTTGGTAACCTGCTATTATTTCCCATCAAGGATTTTAGTCATTCCTATTTTCCTGCTTTAAATGGCTTAATACCTGTTTCAGATGACACCCATTCCACCAGAACATTCTTTTTTTTTTTTTTTTTTTTGGTACCAGATATTAAACCCAGGGCCACTTCCTCAGCCCATTTTTATTTTTTATTTTGAAACAGGGTTTCGCTAAGTTGCTCAGGGTCTCACTAAGTAGCTGAGACTGGCTTCCAACTTGGGATCCACCTGCCCTCAGCCTCCCAAACTGCTGGGAATACAGGTGTGC
>PVKS010019744.1:0-37931 GCA_004027875.1 Aplodontia rufa
CAAAATATTTGTTTCTTATATGATCATTAGAATACCCCCATTAAAAAAGTGTGACTTTTCTCCATGAAGAAAAAAGCTATATCCGTATTGCTAAATTATTTTCTAAGAATTTTTTATTTTCACCAAGTGCATAATGCTGTTTAGAGTATCCTCATTTTGTTTCTGCAATATAAGCCACTGTGTTATCTTTCCCGTTCTTATTACTGCCTTATTATCTCTTTCCTTTTCCACTTGATTATTTGTTTGAACTTTGTAAATGTTTTTAGTCTTTTCAAGAAAGCAAATTTTGCTTACTGATCCTAATCTATTGCATTTCAATAGTATTTTGTATTACTTTTTCCTTGCATGGTTTAGTATTTTCTTACTTTTATTTCATTTCCTGTCTCTTCTTCTAAATTTTTCATTTGAATAACAGGTTGATTTCAATCCCTCATTCATTTGTGATTAAGTAAAAACATTGTAGTACAAAGTACCACTATAACTTCCACACTGAAGTTCCACCAAGCAGTATGCAGTCTGATTTTCATACACACATATTTCATTTTGTTGGGTATAGTGTTCTATTGATATTTATTAAATATTTTATTCAGTTTAAATCTCATGTATCTTTATTAAATTTTAGCAGTTTGTTCTTATACCTGACAAGAATAATGTGTGTTTATTATTTTTTGCTGTCATTTTACAGTATATATATAAATATATATATAATATACATACAGATATAGACATAGACATAGATAAATATATAAAGTTATTATTAGATGAGGAATACTTAGAAATATTTTATTATCCTGATGAACATTTATTGAACAATTATGCCTTAATACTATTTTTCAAAAGTATGAGTCATCTTATGTGAATACTTTATCAGTATTTTTACTATATGACTGGCTTATATTTTTTCCTCTAATAATTTCATATCCTAAATATTTTCAGGTTTGAAACTTAAAAATCATACTTTCGTAGAGTCATATATCTATTTTTAATTAAATTTTGCAATGAGTATTTTTTAAAAATAGTTTAACCCTTTTTATATTTGATATTAAACATTTTAGCATTTAATTTTATATATTTAATTTTATATATTTTAGATTTTATTTCTAATTTTTTTGGTTTTCAGTTTTGTTGGTTAGCATTTTCTATAGTTCATTATATACATCTATGTGCATGTGTGTATGTTTTATTATGTCTTGCCTTGTTTTGAATTAATTTCATTTATATGTTACCTTAATTATACTTAACAGTAGGTTTATGGGTATTATACACTCTGTTTTTATTATACTGTGGCTGCCTTAGAAAATATAAAATACATTTTAGCATAATGTATATATAATTGTTTCATCTACATTATTTAAGAAATTCAGCTTTCTTTATTTCCAATATGTCTTCCTGCCTTGGTTTTCCCTCTTTAGTTCTACAATGATTAATGAAAGTAAGCAATAGATATAAATGCTATTCTTTCATATGTACAAAGATAGTTATAATTTATCAACATGATTTCAAAATTAATTCTTATACCTGAGACCTTCATTTTATAGTTATTTTCCTTATGAAATTTATTCTTTACAGGTTTTTTTAGTGAGGGTCTACTTTTATAAGTTTCTTACCCCTTCTTTATGTAAAATATTCTTAATTTGATCTCAGCTTAGAACAATAATTTAATGTAGTAGAGAATTCTAGAATGACAATTATATTTTGAAGTATCTTGGCCTTTTTATCATCTTCATCTACTTCATCTACTTCTACATCATCATGCCTCAAATTGTTTCCTGTGACGAAATTTTAACTGGCCCAACATATTAGCAATAGATCAGGAGTTTAAGAAAATAGCACAGAACAAATGATTTGATCAACAATCCTGCCTCAGTGGCACCTCAAGATATGATAAGATAGCTATTTCAGGACCTAAGGTGAACTCTGTCCTGTTTTACAAAGGAGGAATATCAATAAACTCAGGGGAGGACAAATGTATATTTTCTCAAAGGCTCTAAATTGCCAAGACATCTTAAGTAAAATGTTACAGAAACAACACAGACTAGAAATTTCTCAACCTGGGAAAATATAATAATTAAGACTGGAGCTGACCAGCTATGAATTTTGTAAAATAAGTTCCAATTAATACCTATCAACCAGGGCAAGATGACCAAGAGCTGCACTTATGTAGTTAGCTAACAGTCTCTCTGTCCAGATTCGAGTAATATTACTTGAGTGGAACATAACTAACAATCTCCCTCTTACCCTAAAATACTGGGACACAATAAGGAGTTACTGTTCTTCTTTCTGAGATGACCTATATTCTCCCTTGAACCTGTCTTGCCCACATTCTTCTTTCTCTTCTAATGAACTCTGCTGTACTTTTATTGTCTCCTGACTTGTTTGAAATCCTCTTTGCAAAGACACAAGAGCCCAAAACACAATTCAATCTTCTGTAAGATCTTATCTCAGGTATTATCTTATCTCTGTTACCACTAGTCACAAATTCATTATGTAAAGCTGTACTAATCCAATGCTGTATAAGCAAATTAAGCCACTGCCAAGGGTGGAACCACCCAGAGAGCTCTTCCCTCTTCACTGACTTAAAATCATAATCACTTTTTTCTTTCTTGGTACCTTTGCACCAGGCAACCTAACCTCTGGCTTCATCTCTGTCCTTGACCACAATAGATACTCTGCATCCTCATAGCCTTTTTATCTTTCTTTTTTCTTCATAGGACACATTTATTAAGGCATTCAATGCTTCATCCCTTCATTGCCTTGAAGACATTACTTAAAAGTTAACTTAACATAGACTTCTGACCTGACAATCTTATTTGAATTTTTAAAGCTTATCCTTAGCACTCTCTATCTCTAATGCTGCTCAATTTTATAGTTCTTAGCGCTTTAGAAGAACATAATGTTCTTTATGCATATTATTTATTCTCTCTTTCCCTATGCAATGTATCTCCATGAGGTAAAACTTTACCTACTTTTTAATACTATCTGGTGTCTTAAGTAATGCATAGATTACAAAGTCATTAATGTGTTAAATAAATTAATGAATACTGGACTACCATTTTTATCTGTCTTCTTCAACAATTAGAACTTCTCAGTTTTTTTGTTTAGTTGGCTTTTTGCCAGGACATAAAATATTGAATCACAGTTGAATAACCTGTGTCAATAAATTCTTCCCATACAGCTTTAGATCCCATTCCCTTCTCCAGTCTGGCTCCACCAAGACTCATTCTCACAGACACAATTCCAGTTATTTTATGGCAAATATTATCCAGATCCTCAGTTCCTTTAAGGTTAAAATATATCTCTCTGGAACAAGTATTGCACTTCTTTGCTTGGGCTTCTGTTAAATCTTCCCTGGTGATCAGGCACTGTGTTTGGGAGGCTGAGGCAGGAGGTCAGCCAGTTCAAAGCCAGATTCATCAATTGAGTGATGCTCTAAGCTACGTAGTGAGATTCTGTCTCAAAATAAAAAATAAAACTGAGGGTATATGGGTCAGTGGTTAAGTGCCCCTGGCTTCAATCCCTGATTAGAAAAAAAAAAAAAAAGTATGTGGTTATTGGCCCGTGGAGAGCAGGGTTGATGGAGGAAGGGAAAAAGGCAAACATGCAAACCTCTTGCACTGCCTTGGCTTTATCCTGCTCCTGGCAATAGTGTCCTATTTTTATTTTTTCTGTAAAGGCAAATGATTTCCGCCTTTGCCATTCCATGTCTCAGTAACCTACCAGTCCCATAGAAAAAGTTCCAATTTGGGGAAGAAATGATAACTGAGTACGGAAATTTGTTTCTTTTTCAGTTTTTCATCCTCATTAGCAGTCTCAAAGCCTGATCGCTGGCAATGCCAATCCCACAGCTGCAGGAGCTGAGAGTCTGTTTTAATGCTGTGGTCCAGGCTCCCTGGCACTCATAACTTTCATGACTAAGCAGGTCACTGTCCCAAGCACACCTTTTTTTATCTTGACAAAGTTTTTTTTTTTTTCTTTTTAAGAGAGAGGGACAGGACAGTGGTGGGGGGAGAGGTAGAGAAAGAAAGACAGAATCAATTTTATTTAGTTTTTCATGTTGCTTTCGTTGCTGGGTCACTTCATTGTGTACGTGGTGCTAGGGTTTGAACCCGTAGACTCGCACATGCCAGGCAGGCGCCATAACTGCTGAGCCACACTCCAGCCCCTCTTTACAGTTTTGATGTGGCTCAAAGACATAATCTAGATAAGGAGGATTAAGAAGGAAGGGGATAGAAGGTATAGAAGAGAGATTAAATCCAAGAAGGTGCTCTGCTAAACTGGTATCCTCTTAATAAGTGCCGCTAATTGCTACATTTCAAATGGTTGCTTTGAATAAACTTGTATTACATGATTTTGTCTTAGACCCAAAGTACAGGGCAAAAGGTTATCTGATGATTTACTTTAGATATTGTCTTTGTGGTAGACATGAAGGTCATAAAGTCATTCATTATAGAAATCTCCATTTGGAATGTAGGTCAAAACTATGATTTGCTTCTAATTAAAGGCAATGAGAAGTCATTTCTTTAATGCTTCATTGGAGGGAAGAGGTGATGTGATATCACTAAAGTGGAATTACAAACATAATCATAAGAATGCTTATGTTTTATTATGTCTGATTTTCTCATAGTAGATCATAATTGTATATTTTTCTGATTGTCTTTATAAAAGCAAATTGCCATATCATAAACTGCTTAAGAAAAGGACTGTGTGGTAGGGATGCGAACTTGGGCTGTTGAACTGGAAGTGGACTCCAGTGAATGTCAGTAGGAAGTGAGGACACTCAGTCACATAGCTGCAAGGGAATGAATTCTGCCAACAGCCTGAATGAGCCTAGAAGCCAAATATTCTGCAGTCAAGCCTCCACTAACAATGCAATCCAGACACATTCATTGCAATCTTTTTATGAACTGAGCAGTGGAGCTACGTAAACTATACCCTACCATCTGACCCATAGGAAATGTCAGAAAAAATTATCTTACTTTAAGCTACTAAGGTTATGGTACTTGGATACTCAGAAATTAAAAACTAATAGAACATTAAGCTGAAAAAAAAAATAATCTCATGGCTCTTAATTCCCCCATAGCTAGGTTGTGTCACTGAATCTATCCAGGCAGCCTCTGGAATTGTCCATCATTGGAAATCTAAACCATTAGCTCCCGTGCATTGTGTCCAGTCTTGTCAAGGTACAGACCTAGAGGTCTCTGTAAGTCATTGCTATGCACCATGGCTTGTACTGCGGAATGCATGGTAACCCATGTTTGCTTTTTATGGTTTTAAAAAAGAATATACTTTTATTCTCTATCACTCATTTTCTAAATGTCTGAATTTGATAGAAAAGACTTTGAAAAAAAACAAAGATCTATTTATTTATGAACTAAATTCAGTAAGTATTACTTAGCTGGAATTTATCCCATGCTCTGTTCAGTGATAAAACAGAGAGTAGGTACATTCATAGTACTTCCTTCATGAAGGCTGAATGCATGTCAGTGAGGTAAAGAGAAATCATATTATATCACAAATAATTGCAATTATAACTTTCCTAAGTGCTGCAACAGGGAGATAATTGTGCTACAGGAATGCCAAGATATTTGATATGTAATAATAATTAATAACTAAGATTTAGCTCTAACCTTGTTTTCTATAGTATTCAATGTGTTCTATGCATATTAACTTTTTATATCTTTATGTATCACTGGAAAAAACTGAAGTACAGAAATGGTAGCACATCTAACCTACATAATTAATAAGTGTCTAAGCTGGGAACGATTCCAGCCATTTGGAGCACAACCTGAGTTCTTAATACCTATCCAATACTGCCTCAAATACGGGTGATGTCATTCATGAAAGTTCCACTCAAAAAAGAAAGAAAGAAAGAAAAAGATTTCAGAGATGAGAAAAGTGTTTAATTAACAAAACCAGGTCATATATTTAGGCAGTGTAAATATTATAAGCAGAATCACTGGGGTGGGAGAAAAGGAAGTATTTAGAATTTAGGGGAAAGAATAGCTGGTTGTAACGTGTCAATAGATACCTTTATGCAAGCTAAAGCTGAAGAATTGCAACTTCCATTTTAGAATTTCTTAAAAATACACCCATTTAAAAAGCCTTTTCTTCAATCACTCCCTCTAATCCTGTTTTACCATTATGTACTGTTTATTTTTATCATGTTTCTAACCATAGTTATAGGTAATCAGCATCATCAATTATTGTATACATATTTTTGTCCCTCATTTTTCTCAGAATCACTAACTGCCTTCTACTCCTACTTTTCCCTTTCATAACAAAAGATGTCCTTTAATATTCCCTTCAGAAGTTAAAACCTGTGGATATTAGAAACTGCTTACTTTTATTGAAGTGAATTTATGTTCCCTAATCCTTAAGTGGTATTGTAGCAAAGAGTTAACACAAGATATAATACTAGATTGAGTCTTGAAGCCTTTGCTTAGTCCCTGTGTGGGCAAGAGAGGACAACATACTAACCTAAGTTCCCAGAATTCCCATAATAGCTGCAGAAACGTCAGTTTCTGACATGGCTGTGGCTTTCAGCTAATTTCTTTTTCCCCCATGAAAAATGGGAATTTTCTTGTTTTGTGACTCCACACATTTCAACATACATTTTTGTTACATTTTTTAGCACTACAAGTTTCATGTTATTACACAGCCTAGAGTTTCACATTATAGCCACAGCAAGTCTCAATAATATATTTTTATTCAGGCTAAATAATATATGCATAGTTAGAACAAGGACTTTGAAATTTTGCTTGCACACAGATGAATGTTGAAGTTACTACATATTACTATTTTAACAAATCCTATGAAATTATTATCATCTCACATATTAAAATCAGGTGTATGACAATTGCTAGATGATTATAATTGTACCCCAAATCCTTCTCAGCAATCGTTTACTTACTCCTAATGTTAGAAGAACACTGTTTAAAATATATTAGCTGCAAGAAATAAGAAAAGATCAAAGTTAAACAACATTTTAGGACTATATTAAATAAATTGGTGAGAGTGGACAACCTTGTCTTGATCCACAATTTAGTGGGAATGCTTTCAGTTTTTATCTCTTTGGCATAATGTTGGCTGTGGGTTTGTCATAAATGGTAAGTTAAGTTCCCTTGTTCCCTATCTTCTCCAGTGTTTTGAACATGAATGGATGTTGAATTTTTTCAAGGCCTTTTCTACATCAATTGGGATGATCATTCAGGTTTTAGCTTGAATTATATTTAAGTGATGGATCAAATTTATTGATTTGAAACCCTAGACAGAGCAATCAAGCAAGAGAAAGAAATCAAAGTGATAATAATAGGAAAAGAGGAAGTCAAATTATCTCTGTTTACTGATAACATGATACTATACTATACATGAAACCCTAGACAGAGCAATCAAGCAAGAGAAAGAAATCAAAGTGATAATAATAGGAAAAGAGGAAGTCAAATTATCTCTGTTTACTGATAACATGATACTATACCTAGAATACCCCCCCCCAAAAAAAACCTCCACCAGAAGATTCTAGAGCTTATAAATGAATTTAGCAAATTTGCTGGATACAAGATCAACACTCATAAATCAATAGCTTTTCTATACTCCAACAGTGATTCAGCTAAAGACGAAATCAGGGAATCCATTTCATTCACAATAACCTCAAAAAAATAAAATAAACTACTTGGTTACTAATCTAACTAAGGAAGTAAAAGACTTCTACAATGAAAATATAAAACATGGTAGAAAGAAATAGAAGAAGACATGAGAAGATGGAAAGTCACCCCATGTTCTTGGATAGGCAGAATCAACATAATTAAAATGGCCACGCTGCCTAAAGTGCTGTACAGATTCAACACAATCCTCACAATGGAGTTCTACTCAGCTATTAAAGATAATGAAGTCATAGCTTTTGTGGGTAAATGGATGGAAATGAAAAAAAACATGCTGAGTAAAGTAAGCCAAACTCAGAGACTCAAAGGCCAAATTTCTCTCATATGTGTAAGCTAGGGTAAACTAAGAATAAAGTATAAGATAGTCAGGTTTATAAAATAGTCTCATCAAATTCAGAATAACACATAATCTGGGGGAAGTCTAGTCAAAAGAGGGGGAAGGAGATTAGGGGAAGGAGGAAGAGCAGGAAGATGGAGAAGAAAAGGGGGGCTATAAATACTCTATGTTATGTTTTACTACTATGAGAAGCTAAATAATACTAATAAAAGCAATTAAAACTAGAAATTTAAAAATATCATATATGTACATATACACTAAGATCTGTAATCATGGAGAAAGAAGTGGAGATACGAAACTGGGGAGTGATAGGGTGATTCCTGGATAAGGATTAGGTTCAAGTTACATTGTCATTATGTGAGAATGTATGACTGTGTAACAATGAAACCCTTCACTATGTAAAACTATATTTTACTAATAAAATAAAAACAAAATAGAGTCTTAAATTTTTGGTTTTATCAGATACCTAAATTTTTCCAACCTAGTGGGTAGAGATACTCACTAATTGTAATTTAACATTATTTACTTGAATGTCTCTTCATGAGGAGATTAGTGATATCACTTTTCTTCAATAAAATTACTATTCATGAGTTTTGTCAATTATTTATTTGGACAGTTCATGCTTTCATTAGCATCTATAATTTCTTTACATATTTTCCATATAGTTATATGTTATATTGTAACTCTTCTGAATAATTTAATACGTCATTTTTTGATCACTTTGTGTTTGGAGATGTAGGTTTTTGCAAAGTGTAAATTAGGAGCATCATCTTAGCACTTTCACTTATATAAATCTTTCCTTTAACTCTATTTACTGAATATATTTTCCTTAACTATCAGTAGCACCACCTCTGACCTGTTCAATCTTTTGATATGGTCTAGAGTCTGCTTTTGGGCACTTTGTTCCATTTGACTCATTGTCAATATCTGTGTTACTATAATATTCTTTTACATAATAGAATTCTACCTGGTAGAGCAAATCATCAAAATGATTGATCTTCAGTCATTTTCAAAATAGTGTACTACAATTCTTTTTATTTGAGAAATCATACCTTTACTTTCTATAGTCATAAACTTCATTTAAATAGATAAACTTAATGATTCAGTTTCAAAATACTTTCCCTCATGTAGTTTATGCACATTGTTTGCAAGATTTATCACTAGGTAATTTGTAGGTGATATATTTAGTACGTTCTTTAATGTTCTATGTTAAGCAGTGTGATCCTTATCCACTGGCAAAGCATATAAGCCGGATTACTTTACTAGAAATTGTGAGTGAATTTTAGACATTAGCCTGTCTATATTTTTTTAATTTGAAGGAAAACAGGGGCTTTCACAGTAAGTTCAAGTAATACATGATATTTAGTAGGAAATGGAATCATATTCTCTATGAAAACAATTTCTCCAGATAGAGATATCATCCAGATAGAGTATCATCATTGAACAATATTTATTATAAAGTAGCTCTGCATTGGTAATTTTCATATTATACCATTAATAAAATTATAATTATCACTTTGTAGCTCTCAATACTGATACTAGAAAGATGAAACAACTTGCAAAGGACAGGTAAATCTGAGTTTGAAAACCATGTTATTTCTGTTTCCTGGGAGTTTTGTTTATTCCTATTAGTCTATCTTCAAATGTTTCTGGGTTTTTTTCCCTACCATTTCTCCTTCTAAAGCATAGATAGAAGTAATGTAGAGGGGAATGTTAATAATTTGGAGAAGATTATATTACATGTTTTGTAAAACTGATAAAAAGTATGAGGCTTTATTTCCTTTGACAAAAACAATTCCACTACATAAGGTGGAAGGTAATAGCATTGTAGAGCAATGATTGATTAGGAATATAACCATTAAGCATTGGTGACAGGTTGTGGCAATATTGCAAAATCAGATTATATGAAAAAATACATTAAGCTATTTTCAGTTACAATGTGTATCTTTTGAAAAAATTCTTAGCATGTGTATATGCATGCAAGAGACTGTTGTTCCAGCTTTGATTGTGCTCTGTACAGATATAGTAACTACTTTTCAGCAGCTTGGAGTACATATCACTGAGAAGCAGAGAAGTCACGATCTGGGCACTCAACTTCCGTGCATAGGTTATTCTGGAGCATTTGTTCCAGAAAGCATTTAAAAAACAAGTAGTGCCTATTTTTTCACCAGTTTTATGTTTGGGGAGATGTTGATGTACTATGAGTTTATAGGAATCCAAGTGTCAATTAACTGAGCATGGTGGCAACTGTTGGAACGTTTTCAGAGAAAAGTTATTTAAGTCACAACATAAGTTAATTTCATTCTAAACTCATCTGAAACACCCTGATTGAAAATTATTGGAATTTTAAAATATTTGACTGTAAATGGTAACCATTATATAATCACCAAACATGTAGAGCAGAGAAATAGTCTTAACGTTTATAATCCATGTTCAGAATGTTGAACCATTGCAACTCAATTATTTCACAGATTATAACATTTGAACTTTAATGGTGACAGTTCAGCTTTGATTGCCTAATTATGGCATAAAACAGATGTTTCTGTGTTCATAATGGAAAAGACAATTTAACAATTGTAATTATTCCAAATTCCTTCAATAACAATGAATTTCAGTACAAAAATCTTGAAATTTATTCTTTAACAATTCTGCACTTATAAAAATTTTGCGATAATAATATTATTAATATCAGTGCTAAAATAACTGGAACTTGGAGATCAGATTTTAAATTTTGGAATGATTTTTTGAAATTCTATCATTTTTTAAAATGAGGTATTTTAACAGGAATAAGATATACAACATTGAGAAGAGACCAACTTTACTTAGGAAAAAATATTAATTTAATTTATGTATTTACATTTTAAATTTTGGATTTGAAGAGTCTATCACAGCAAAAACTTGACACTATTTTTTCAGTTCATACTTAAAATGACACCATGAAGTAAATATTGCTATAGGTGAGGAAACTGATGCTGAATTCAACAAGTAAAATTTTAAAACCACGAAGCTAAAATATGAATAATTTGGATATCACACACTGGCCCAATGATGTCAAAGTACCATTTTCTTGGCCTTTTGAAAATTGTGTATTGTTGAGATAACAACCAAGAATGATACATATATTAAGCTAATAGGAACTGTACTATAGAAAATAGTAGACCTACAGAGAAAATACTAGGAATCCTGGCTCTGGCATTTACCTGGTGTGAGGTAAAACAAAACAAAATGAAGCAAAAGAGAAAGTCACATAACCTTCCTAATGTATTTTTCAACATTTAAAAACAAATGCATATAAATTTGTCATCTATTTATCCCTGACACACCGCAGGACTGTGTGAGCATGAAAATCACAATACAGTAGCATGCCATAAAAACGTCACTGACTCTAATTAATAATGCCAGCCACTTTCTTAATGAACTAAAGTTATATATTGCTAGACTGTGAAACAAAGAAGTTCCTTCCAAACCTACATTTTCTTTTTTATGTTCATCTAAATAGGAGATTTTTATTCACATATGTCCCCTTAATATTCTTAGAAAATAAATGTATTGCCGAATCAAAATTGACTGGATAGTCCATGTCTTCATCATTTTCAGCCTTTCAGAAGCCTTTGCTACCACTGTCCACTATTTCTTTCTCCCACAATTATTTATTTATTTGGCTTCCTAATTTTTTACTGACTTTTGTCACTATTTTTGACTCATATGCTGGATAACTTTTACCTGAACTCTAATGTTGGAGCAGGTACATCATTTGCCTATTCCTACTCTTCCACAAAATAATGGGGATAAGAAAAGCTATTTATATTTAATATTGAAATATGTGATGATTTTAGTCTTGATTTGATTCTGAACTCTAAATTTATTTATCCAACTACTAACTTTACATACCTACTTGAATGTCTATATGAGTATGTAAAGTTAATTTTCTCAAACAGACTACATGGTTGTCTGTCCTCTAAAGTGCTGTAAATGCAGAACTCCCATCTCCATTTAGAGTATGTATTAGTTTTATCGTTCAAAAGATATTGACTTGAAAGTCATCTAGTTTCCACTCATGCCTTCAACTCCTCTTTTTACCAATAGGGGGCAACCTCAATCCAAGCTACTATATACTTTCCTCTTAATAATTTTAAAATCTCCTAACTATTCTGTTTATTTCCACTGTTGGAAATCAGGTCAGTCTCCAGTAGAAGGATATCTTAAAGGTAAATAATGATTTTAAACCAACTTTTATAGTTTGAATGTTTGGTGTCTCCCACTCCCCTGCCCCCCCCCCCCCCCAAAGCTCAGGTATGACAATAATTTAGGAAGGCTGAGGTGAAATGATTGGGTTAGAATAGCCTTAACCCAATCAGTGAGTTAATCACCTTACAGGAACGAACTGGCAACTGTAGGCTGGTAGGGTGTTGTTGGAGGAGGTGGGTTATTGGGAGCTGTCTCTGGAGTATATATTCTATATCTGGTGTGAAGTTTCATTCTCTCCGCTCTGCTTCCTGATGTGATGCCCTGATCTCTCTGCTCCCTCTGTCGACATGATATTCAGTCTCACCTCAAGCCTGGAGGAATGGAGTTGGCCTTCCACGGAGTAAGACCTCTGAAACTATGAGCCTTAAGATAAACTTTTTCTCCTGAAATTGCTCTTGTCAGGTCCATTTGTTACAGCAATGAAAAGCTGACTAAAACACCATCCTTCTATAAAAATTAATTAGAAATCAGGCAAATAAAATATTTAAAAAATAGTTCAACAACATTTCAATAGGTTCTCTTAAATAAAATACAGATATTTACCCTACCACCTACAAAACTGAATAGTCTGAGGGTTCTGACTTTCTCAACAACTATATCACCCATTAAAACGGAACCAACACATCCCACTTGAACCATATAAATATCTTGTTTTGCAGTTATTCAAATATGTCAATTTTACTCCCATCTCATTGGTATTTACTATTTAAGATTCCTGCACATGAGTTATCTGAAGTAGTTTAATAGTTGATTCCTACTTACAAATGGAGTCCTAACTCAACTCAGTTAGGTGTCTCCATACATTTAGGAACACATTCTTATATTTTCTTTCCTCTTTCCCTGACTCCTCTCTGCCTCCTCGCAATTGTTTAATTCACAGAGCAGAGTTATAACACAAAATTATACTCTTTTGGATTACTAAACATTACAATAGTGACATATTTCAAGAGAGACTCTTAATAAGAAAGTTGTCTCAATGCCGCAGCAATGTTTTACAAGATTTTTGTAGCTGTGCTACCATTGCCTTATTCTTTGCTTTCAACTAAATGCGATATATCTGTTTCAATTAGAATCTCTAAACATACATGCCAATCACAGAATTTCTGTTACTAAGCTAATGAAAGATCTTAGTTACCAAATGGTTTTCTGAAAAGAAAACCAAAACAGATTATTTAGGTTTATGCAAAAGTTTGGATCTTGAATGTGCCAAATGCCTACATGTCAAACCTTGGTCTTTCAGGGTGATGCCATTGACAGTGGAGACTTTAGGAGGTAGGGCCTTGTGGAAGGCCCTTTGTTCCCGAAAGGAGATGGTAGGACCCGCGACCCTTCCTTTTTCTCTTCTGCTTCCTGGCCATGATGTAGCCTCATGGCAAGCTGTCTCATCATAACCCTCAAATGAGGGACAACCAATCTTGGATTAGAACCTCTCAAACTTAACCGAAACAAAACTTTTTTTTTCATGATTTAATTACCTGTGATATTTCTGTATAGTGACAGGAAGATGAGTAACACAGTCTAAACTTTAAACATTGATACATATTATTTGTTAATGATAGATCAATGCTCCCATTTCCCAGAAAATAATTTTGACCCTAAATACATCAGTATTACAATGCATGTATCCCACTGTTTCAAAGTAAAACATGGGCTATACATTTACATAGCATTTTAAAAATATCATGCCTATTATTACATTTGCTCTTGGGCAATATATTAAACAAACATTCCTGAACTTCACCTCTAAAATAGAAGCTGTACATACTTCAAAATGCAGAATCAGGTTTTTATAAGATTATGTATGCCATATAAACTTCAGAAACATAAAAATTTGCTACATGATTACTCTCAATCTTAAATGAAATTGCACATTACTTTGATTTCTTTCAGAGTGTGGAGAAGCTGAGAATAAAGAACTGTTCCAAAGCAGCAGCTCTCTCACTCTGCAAGTTTAGATATGGACATGATCCAACCCAAGGAATGAATGATTTAGAGAGACTAAGGAAAATGAATGAAATGTAAGCTACTTGCTCATATTGAACTCTCTTTGATCATTATTTAATTTTAGAGATTTGAATTAAAGTCTTTTTGCTATATTTAATTCAGAGAAATTTTAGAAAAAAGGAGAATTAATAAAAAGATTTTTATACAAAAATGTAATAAATTCTATTATATAGTCATGTTAATATTTCTTGTTTGTTTTCTCATATTATGACTTGTATTTTGTGAAACTTATTTAGTTTCATGAAAAAAGTTTGATAAGACTTCAGATATCTGAAGTTTTTTTGTGATTATTACATTTGGACACTTGACATGACAGTATCCTCAATGAATTGTATTTATTTACCCCTCTGCAAAATAAAGAAAATGTTGATACTTTTAACATGAGAAAATAATATTCTTTTTTCTATAATTCTAAATTCTAAGTGAATCTTATCTTTTATGCAAATTAGAGACTTGCAAACATTTTTTTGGAAAGTTCTCGCAAGCAAATATAGTCATGAGCCATATAACAACGTTTTGACTAACGAAGGACTTCATATACGGCAGTGAACCTACAATATTATAATGGAGCTGAAAAATGTTTACCATCCAGTGTTACCATAGTCATTCTAACACCATATTGTTACAAACTACTCACATGTTTGTGATTATGCTGGTGTGTACAGACCTATAGCACTGCCAGTCTTGAGAAAATTTGGTTCACAAAAACATATACAGAGTATAACACTTTAAAACGATGATAAGTTACTGTTTTTGGCTTAAGAATGCACCACACTATACTTTTAATCATTATTTTAAGATATACTTTTTCCACCTACAAAATAGTGAGAGTGCAGAGCAGAGCCGCAGGCTATGCAAGGCTTAGGGAGCAAGCGGGTGCCAGAAGAGAGTGTGGGGAGAGTGCAGGAGAGTGCGAAGGGGCTTAGTCAACTGCGCCTGAAAGAAAGTGTAAAGCAATTTAACCATGTTGTAGTCATTAGAGGCCTCATTTTTGAATAGTATTTGAAGTAGCCCTAAATTCTCGTTTTCTAAGAACAAAGAACAACAACGAATCACTTTTCATACTGCCAGATGAACTGACCCTTAGCAAATAAATAGCCAATCAGGAGCTGACGAGCCAATTCCTAACACACCAACCTATATACGGTGAAGTCCAAATCAAAGGGTACCATGGCTGATAGCAATATATCATATATGTTAGAAGATCAACCAATCCTGTATTCTGCTTTGTTTGAATTTCCCGCTTCATTGTGAAACCCTATAAAAGTATCCTTTTATTGGGCTCAGGGCTCTCTCTCCCTGGACCAGCTGCATCCCTGACGGTGAGAGCCCAGACTAGAGTTTGCATTAAAGGACCCTCGTGTGTTTGCATCGGATTCGGCTCCTTGGTGGTCTTTGGGGACTCGAGACTCCGGCGTAACCATAGAAGTGTTCTGTAAAAACAGTGGGCTTTATTAGACAGCAACAGCCTCATACATCTCTGTATGCATCATCTCTCATGCTTGGTTTTTTCCTAGGTTGATTTGTTCATCATGGCCTTTCGGTTTACAAATGTACTGCCATCATTGCCAGAGAAAGACCACATCCAGTGACTGAGAAGGAAACAGATTTTAAAGTGATTAAGAACTACAAAGTTGGAAAATAAGTGAACTTTGCTGCTTGGCCAGGCAGGCATGCCCCATTCCACAATGGATATGGTCTTGAAGAGCAGAAACAAAATGACTGTTAAGAATTTACTTCATGAGGGTGAAGACAAACCTGCAGCCTCTTGTTCATCACAGAACTATTCACGAAAGTCAGCAAATGGAAACAACTTAAGAGTCCATCAACTGGTGAAAGGGTAAAAATATATATTACATGCACACGATGGAATATGTCAGCCATAAGAAATCCTATCATCTGTCACAATATAGATGGAAAGGGAGATCATTATTTTACTTTTATTTAGTAATTTTGGTACTGGGAATTGAATCAAATCAAGGTGTGTTTACTGCTGAGTCACATCTCCAGATTTTTTATTTGTATTTTTTATATTTTTGGTTAAGGCTTTGTTAAGTTGCTGAGGCTATCTTTAAATTTGCAATTCTTCTACCTCAGGCTGGCTTTGAATTTGCAATTCTCCTGTCTGAGCTTCCTAAGCCATTAGGTTTACAAAGGTGTTCACCACCACACTGGGTGAGATCTTTATTTTAAATGAAATGAGCCAGGCACAGGAGGACAATTGGTGTATGACTTCACTCACATGTGGAATATAACAATGTTGACCCATAGACATTGAGAATAGAATGGAGGAGAACAGAGGCATGGGAGAGTATGACAGAGAGTAGGGCTGGGATGATCAATGAGTAACTTGGTGTTATATAGATCAAAAATGAAGTTCTGGTGTACTACCTCATAGTAGACTCATTATACACAACAATATTGTGCCATATATTTCAATAGAAGAAAGTGTTTCAAGTTTTCACCATAAAGAACTGATAAATACTTGGTGAGATAATTTTTTTAATTTGATTTAAATATTACACAGTGCAAACATGTATAAAACATTACACGATGCTCTACTAATACATATAATTTAATCTTTTTAATGTAGCAATTAAAAAATAAAGCTAGGGGCTGGAGGGTTTGCTCAGTGGTTGCAGCACTTGCCTGGCATACATGAGTATGTGAGTTCAAACCGCAGCACCACGTACACAACAAACTGTCTGAGGGATGAAAGTAACATGAAAAACTACATAAAGATTGCTTCTCTTTTTCTCTTTCTCTCTCTCTCACTCTTCCCTCTTTCTTTAAAACAAACAAACAAATAAATAAAGCTAAAAAATCTGCTTCACTAAAGATAATGAACCGAACAAAAATCTGAGAAGACCCTATATCAGATGTGAAGAAACTTCTAATTACTTGAATTTAAGACCAGAAACAAAAAGTATATCCCTCTGGGCACCATGTTGATCATGGCCAAAATACAGATTTGTTTTCAATGTTGAAAGAAAGATTGAACCTGACGATGATGCTGAACATACTGCTAGATCTGAGTATTTGAAATTAAGCAATAATCATTTCTTTTAGGGTGTGGTGGCGTGAGGGATGCTGAGGCAGTATTGTGAGTTCAAGGTCAGTGTAGGTAACTTAGCAAGACCATCGCTCAAAATAAAATGAAAAAGCACTGGGGCTGGAGCTTAGTGGTAGAGCACTTGCCTAGCGTACATGAGGCCCTGGGCTTAATATACACATCTGTTCTACAGAAAAAAATGAGAATTATTACTTATTGCATAATGTAAAAATGAATGGTAAATCTGTGAATGCTGATGTGAAGGTAGCTAAAAAAATTTCTGGAAGCTCTAGATATTCTTAATTGAGGAAGAAAATTATTTCCAGAACAAATCTTGAATGTGGTTGAAACCCTCCTGTTCCAGAAATAGAGGCATGAGAAGCAATTTATCCATTAAGGGATTAATCCAATGCCAAGTTTCAATGCTTTTTAGTCCTTCTCAGGAGCAATGTTACAGGCTACAAGTTGAAACCCTTTGTTATCTGAAATAGTGAGAATCCCAGGGCCTTACACATTTCAAGAAGTATGCATTGCCAGTGTACTATACTACATAAGCAATAGTAAGTTCCAAGATTCCTGAATTCCATGCCTGCCAAATGGAGAAATGCTCTTTTGAGAAAGAGGCTACCTTTCAAAATTTTGTTGATCATCACTAATGTTCCTATATATCATCCTTTTATTGATGATTTTCATCCAAACATCAAAGTGAAATGCCACTGCTTTCATCCAACTAAATGGCTCAAGACCCCCTACCTGATCACCACCTTCACCCAGGTTAGGGCTACTTTTGAAAAAGCATCTATGATTGCATTGAAGGACCATCTTGGACTTGTGGTATGTATAATCACCAAAGCTATTATCAATGGCATCTGGAAGGAAAAACTGAAATTTCATCACAATTTCCAAAGATTTGCCATGGATATGGAGGCTGAAGACATCAGCAATGCTGTGCTTGAGATGGTTAACAACCTTAACACGCAACTAGATGAGGATGATGTTACGAATCTCCCTATGGTGGTTCCTAAGAAACTAACTAATAAAGAGTTGGAACTGGAATAGGACCACGCAGCTGAAGAAGAGGCAAGAGAAAAGGATAACTGCAGGAGAAAAGAGAAAATATTCCAAGAAAAGTCACAGTGAAGGGCACAGCAGAAACTTTTGCAGAACTCAGGTTCCTTAAAAAGTTGAAAAGCATGAACTCCAACCTCACCAGGGTTTCACTAACACAGAGGGATATTTGTGATGCATTATTTAGCTACAAAAAAAAAAAAAAAAAAAGGTATGTTAAAACAAAAAAAGAAAGAAACCAAGCAAACCACTGTGGACCTATTTCTAAAGTATGTAACCTCCTGAAGAGCCTCAGGCAGATCCTTTAGAAGGTATTTCAGTAGAGGACTTGCCATTATAGGTGATGACAGGTTCACACGTGTTAATACCCGTGAAGACATTAGTCCTTCCAATAGGACAAAATGTGGATGTGGAAGACAGCAGTAATGATGGTTAATGTATGTACTTGGGTATTAGTTTTTCATAAAAAATTTTGAAAATTAAAAAAACAAATGAATATGTGAAAACAGAAAAAAGTTCATAGAATAAGAACACAAAATATTTCTGTATAGTATTACAATGTATTTATGTTTGAAGCTAAGAATTATTACAAGAGAATAAAAAAGTTTAAAGAATAAAGTTTATGATGTAAAAAATGCTATAGTAAGCCAAGTTTATTTTATTTTCAAAGATTTTTTATAAATTGAATGACTATAGTTTTGCAGTGCGTGGAAAGTCTGCAACAGCATAGAGCCATGTTCTGGGCCTGGACATTCATTCAATACCCACTGACTCACTCAGAGCAACTTCCAGTGAGTCTGCAAGTTCCATTCGTGGTAAGTCTTCTGTACCAGTGAACCATACTTTTGATGTACATTTTTAAGTTTAGATGTTTGCATATACAACATAATACTTGTAATTGTGTTGTGGTTGTCTATAAAGTTAACCACAGTGACACGCAGTTGAGGTTTGTAGCCTAGAAGCAACAGATTATACCATATTGCCCAGGCATGTACAAAGGTATACCATCTGGGGCCGAAGCTGGGGCTAGGCTGTCACAGCACTTGCCTGGCATGAGGAAGTTCGAATCCGAGCACGACGTACACAATAAGATGTCAGAGCAACAAAAGCAATATGAAAAGCTAAATAAAATTGATTCTCTCCCTCTCTCGCTCTGTCACTGTCCTCTCTCTCTTAAAAAAAAAAGGTGTATCATCTGGGTTTGTGTAAGTACAATCTACAGTATTGACATAACGGCAAAACCACTTAACAATCTAGCTCTTAGAATGCACCATGGTCAATAAGTAACACAGACTAACTTTCATGTTTTGTGGCCCAAATGGTCTCTGTAGAAACTACTCAGCTCTGCCACGAGGTGTAAATGCAAACAGAGACAATATGAAAATGAATGAAAACAACAGGAAAATGACAGATTTTTTTTTTAATCAAATTTCACTTAAAAACCAAGAGAAGACTGAATTTTGCCTCCTGGCTAAATTTTGACATAATATTTACAACTTCAGTAGAATGAGATAAAGTATAGTATTAAATGGCCCGGATTTTTCATTTCCCTCTCTTTTTCTCTCCCTGTTTTTCTCACTGATTTTTTTTGGGGGCGCATCTTTGGTTTCTTCTCCACTTGAGACATTAATTATTGCCAATCTGGACCTGAATGTGATTCATTCTCTACTTTTATTAGAAATAAGTCTATTGTGGGCTGTGGTGGTGGCTCAGTGATGGAGCACTTGCCTGGCATGTGCAAGGACCTGAGTTCAAACCTCAGCACCACATACATAACTAAGTAGTGGAAAACAAAGTCTGTTGTAAGATGTTAAAATAAACAACAAACAAAACAAAATCGTATAAAAGCTATATCTCTATCATGTATCACTAAACAACTCATATCAGGTTTTTATAAAACCCAAACCACTTATTCTTTTAGATTTAAGTTTTTTTTTTCAGATTCAGTGAAGGTGAAGGAACAAAGCATAACAATAATAAATATTAAACAGAATTTCAACAATTGCACTTAGAATTCATCATCATTCATTACTTTTCAACTAGTTTTATCTAGTGTAATATGTTAAGGTTAAGTGTTTAACCATTCTAAGTCTTAATATACTTTTGTATAATTGGTTACACACATTACTTATATATTACTTTTTTTTAAAGAGAGTGTGACAATGGAAGAGAGAGAAAGAGAGAGAGAGAGAGAGTCAATTTTATTTAGTTTTACATGTGGCCTTCATTGCTCCAACACTTTATTGTGTATGTGATGCTGGAGTTTGAACCTGCGTAGTCACGCATGCCACACAAATGCCATAACCCCTGATCCACCACTCCAGCCCTATTTATTACTTTTAAGAAGTAAATCAAACCACAACTACACTTATTGCAAAATGGAGCACATGTTCATTATTTTTTCATAATTGAACACAGCTAATTTGATATACATAATGTCTTTGTAAAACCATTATTTTCTTAGGTGTTTTTCTTATAGTCAGATTCAATTAAAACAATTTTTATGCAAATAAATTTGATCAATTCCTTTTATGTTTTTCAAATTCACATTGGTTCAGTCCACTTTATGATAATGGCAGACGTCGTTAAAGGGTTGAGGCTTGCCGCCAGACAGGCAGCTTTATGGTATTTATTATTTTTTCCTTGTGTTTGAGATTAATCAGAATGGTTAGTTCAATAAAACAGTTGATGTCTAAAATAAATGAATAAATTAGAAAAGCAGAGGGCTGTGATTAAGGAAGTAAGCTGGAATTTGGTTAGAATTAAAAACATTAAAAAATTAAAGAACACAGACTTTCTACAGTCAACTGTCAAAGTTTCACTGGGAACATGCTTGCTAAATAATATATATAATAAATGTAATTTGTAAAAATGAAGTAATCAAATTTTTGAGTCATTATTTTTGTCTGACTCTAGTCAGAACTGTAAAGATAATAATTTCAACAAGAGAATTCCTCAATTAATTCTTCAGAAATTAACCATAAGTCATTCAAGTCCTTTAATATATTGGATCTAATAAAATGAAAGATATTCTAAACAGTTTTTCAACATGTAGATATAAAAGGAAACCTATACATCTATTGTTTATGTAAACAAACTTATTTACCAGTAAAATATCATACACATCACACAAAGATTCTAATTTTAGAGTCTGACATAAAATCAACAGTAGACATTAACAATATTGGACATATTTATTTTCTATACAAATATTTAAAAATTAGTTTAGAAATCTTAAATAAAGCAAAAATAACTACAAATTTCTACAACTATTCAGTTTCAAAAGAAATTTTCATGTAACCCAATTGAGTCACACAGAATACAATGCATTTGATTATGTAGAATTTTAGGAACTCAGAATTTCATTACATAATTTAGAGTGGCACATTAAATTTAATGCAACCAACATTTTATGAACATCATGAATATTTATTTACGTAAGCTCAGCTGTTAAGGCCATGACTGAATTTCTGATTTTCTGTGTTTGTTAATGTTGTAAAACACAGAGGAATGATTAAAATACAGCAAGAAAAAGATATTTGATTAAGAAGAAAATGTAATAAATTGGAGTGAAACATAAGCTGGGAGAGATTACTTTCAAATGGTAAAGTGGCCCTTGTTAAGTCAAATAAACTAAGAATAAAGAATAGTAAATTAGAAATTCATGTACATTATGAAATTTACTCAAAAATATTTAGTAAAGTAAATCAAACATGAAGAAAAATTAGCACTTACTTATTGTGAGTGTGGAATACTAAATAAAAGATCTATGGGGAAATTACAAAAAAATAATTTGGTAGTAGCTAATTGTCATATCTAATGAACAAGGCCCCTTAATGTGTCTCTTATCATGAACAAACTGTAGTCAATCTTCTTGAGATTAGACCACTGACTTCTTTTTTAGTAGAAAATTTATTAAATGCAACTCTAATAGAAAAATCACTCTCTACCTCCTTGGAATGTAAGTGCTTTTACAGATTTTTGTTAATTTTAAAACCTACAAGGTATTGCTCTGAAATTGAGTGTCTGTAAAGGTAGTGTTCCATCTCCTGGACTCCCTGTGTTAGGAGGAGTGAGAATCAGGTGTAGGCTTGCTCCAGATTCTGAAACTATCTCCTGCCATGAAGAGTTGACAAAGTTTATGCTTCCTTTGAATGAGACTGGACACAAACAAAGGGCCTATATGTCACTTCTCAAAACTCTCCCACCTTTGTTTTCAAGGGACTTGCAATAAACCTGAAGTTTTCTAACCAGGTTCTCTTTTTTTTTTTCTTTTTTGTGGGGCTGATAGTAAAATATTTAATACATTATTTTATAATGAAGGATACTGTCAGGCTAATTAGAATTTTAAAAATTCTTCCCCTAATTATCTAGATGGACAAAGCAAAATTGCCAACATGAATTATTCCAATAATTACTTTTCTCTTCAATTTTATTTTGCCTGCAAATGTCAAATAGTTAAGAACTTTTTCATAAAGTAAAATGCAGACACATTGCTATAATAAGTGTTAGTAAAAAAACATTTGTTTATTTACTTAGTTATTTACATACCAATTATCTTTAATCTTTATCAATATAAAATTTGGCTGGGAGCCAATTTTTTCACCAAAACTCGTATATTTGACTTAAGAAGAAAATGACCAATTAATGTGAACTCTATTTTGTTGCTTATTATCCCCATTGACTTTGTTATTGATTTCTTTTAATCTATTACAGCATCTTATTCCATGCATGATATCTTTATCAGATAGACTAACATATGTGGATCTTAATGTTTAGAATTCATTTATTCCCAGATAACAGCAAAAACTTTTTTTATGATGTCATGTGAAGTTTTAATTGGTTGAGATAAAATATATATGGAAGTAGAAAACCATGTGGCCTGTCAGGTATTAGGTTACTCAGCCATGAGTAGATTGAAGTGGAAGCCCAAACATGGGCGGTAAGGAACAGGGCACACATAGATATGCATTAAGAAAAACCCATGAGTCACAAAACCAAGACCACAGGGAAATTTATTGGCTAGGCAAGCAACCGGGGAACGGGAGCCAAGATTTGTACCCAAACTTACCCATTTACAACTCCTTTTTCGGAACTATGACTTGAAATCATGGGAACCTTATCGAAGTAGACAAGCTTCAGGAAAAAGGAGGCTGTTTTATTAGAAACCTCTCACCCCCCAGTCATAGTTAATTATATTATCAGAAGGAAATTACTAGTTCCACACTTTTGTAGCCAGGCTGCAAGGATCCTCCTTTATCACCAAAACATGTTTCAGCCACCCCTTATGACTAGGTCTTCAAGGCCCTCATGTACGGAATTTGGCAAAGAAATTAGAACTCATGAAAAATCTGATTCCCTAAGGACCATATCATTCCCTTGAGAGACAGTCCAGGCCACTCAGTACCTGCACTGTATACTTACCTCACTTATTCTTACGTTCCCAAATAGATTCCTGCCTGCTACTATTGCAGTTCACCAGAAGTTCTGGAAAGATCATTAGAATCAGTGCCCAGAAGTTCCTGTGATTGCTCTGGCTCTGCGGTCTCCTCCTCTGCATCATCTGAATCAGACAGTGTCACAGGAATATGCCGTGATGAAATGAGAAACAGAAATTATTGATTAGAAAACCCTAAGGAAGACAGAAATGGGATTTCTGAAGGCAATAGAAAGGAATAGATAAGAAGAAAAAGTAAGAGTAAAAACCAGAAAGATTAAAAAAAAAAATTTCATTCTTTGTGTATAGTTTGGGATAGAAAAGAAACTGTGAACTGGAACTTGAAAACAATATCGCAAACACCAGTCATTTCATTTCTATTTCTTCTTTTATTCCAGTTAACACGCACATATGTATGCATATATCTATATTTATATCTATCTATATATTTAACTTTCATTAGAAAACTAGTTTGCCTGTGTTAGAATTGTGTGTCTTCTATTATGCATTATTTTGTTTTAAACAATTTTCAGTGTGGGTCACATATCTATTGCAATCAATCCTTGTTGACTTGAGTGACTGTTCAGGTTTAGAATGTGGAAAGAACGTAATACTCAAAAGAGCTACATAAATAATGAATGAACTGAAATGGAACAAATGCATTTTTAATAGCTCTGATGAAATAAATATTAATTTGAAAATTTAACTGTTCTGCCTTTCAGGTCTGTGAATGCATGTTGAACTAAATATCAAACACAAAATAAATATTAAGTTTGCATGTGAGTACCAGCATATTATGTATACCATAAATTTCTCTGATTCTACTCTTTTATATTTCTGAGACAGCCAGATTTAAAATAGTTAAAAAGTACTATACTAATAATAGAAATGTTAACTGATTCTGTTAATTATTGCAAATATTAATTAATAAACCGCTATTCCATAGTCATATTTCCCACAATAAAAATCAAATTCAGTCCTCTGAAGATTCACTTTCTTTGAAGATGTAATGACTTTTCACTTTTGCACA
This sequence comes from Aplodontia rufa, assembly GCA_004027875.1. NCBI lineage: Eukaryota > Metazoa > Chordata > Mammalia > Rodentia > Aplodontiidae > Aplodontia > Aplodontia rufa. Next base: position 24,835 of record PVKS010019744.1, read on the forward strand.
ATAAAAATCTATTAATTAATATTCCACAGTATCTATTGATTTATCCTGCCACATTATTCAGAGATAAAATTCAGCACTTTCAACTGTAATTTCAGTAAGTACTCAGATTCCCAAAAGTATGTTTCTTTAATTGTGATGCATGGTAGAATCTTTATGTTTTTTATAAAAACATATTAGTATAAAAATAGTAATAACTTTCTAGACTTTCATGTGTTCCCCCTGACTTTGGAGTAATGATGAAGTTCAATAGATTTGTTCTAATAGCACTCTAGAAAAGATATTTTGTTTTGAATTTATCTTACAAAAATTAATTTTTAAATGAACAGAAATAAACTGTGCAATCCTTCTTTTCCACTTTTTAACTTTATTTCTACTGCTTCATTTAAAAAAGTAAAACATGATTAGCAGTAACAGAAATTCTTATGTCAAAGATTAGTGTTATCTAGCATTATGATCTGGGCATATCTAGAACTGTTTCATGTGACCCCAGTTTATTACTATGTTTTGGTGGAATCTTCTCTTATGAACCATGATATCAGTTATTCAACAAAGTGTGTTCAAAGATTGAAATATAATAAAAGTTAAGCCTACCAAACAAGGCAATATTTATTTGTGTGACTGTACCATGCTTCTTTTTCTTATTTGTATATATTATTAGGCTTTGTGTGGGAAATTTAGCTGTGAATTACACAAATACATCCAAGAAACAATCTATGTTAAACATACATGTATGTATTATGTAGATATATAGTATATATGTATTTCCAGTTTTTCTCATAAAATATATATTATACCTACTTAAATATTTATATATATAAAAGGACAAGAAGGTTATTTTCATGGATCCACCATTACAAAGAACTTTTATAAAAGGTGCTCAGTAAATACATAATAAAATTATAAATGCAAATTACTTTGAAAAACATTAATAAAACCATTCTTATTAAAGATACAAAGGTATTTCAAAAAGATAAGAGGATATTCAATTTCATTTTCTTAAGGATTTATGTTGCTTTAAATATGATAAAACTAGAGAGGGAAGCATACACAGGCAAAAATACACAATACATAGTTTACTATTCTCTTGCCCCTGAAAATTTCTTTAAAAATAAAAGGTAATTTTTAAATTGTCTAACAAGAGATGGAAAATTAGATTTTCTAAAACATTCTGTAAGTGATGGAGAATTATTTTAACCAAACACTGCATGGAATACTTGCACATTTAATTTATAGGAAAGGTTAATTGCATTGCTCTGTTAGCATGGCCTGCTTGAATGCTGAATACAGGAAGCATAAATGGTTTTTAAGTGCACAGCAAGAGAGTGGATTCCCCTTAGGGTTATTCCTGAGGCTTGTGCTCAGTGAAGCAACAAGAGATGTTACATATCTCTATGGTGATTGTTCTCAGCATCCCTGAAGTTTAAGCCCTAAAGATCAAGAGACAAAAACTCAATAATGAATGGATTTCTGATGCTGACTTCTAAACAAAACAGTAACAGAAGTGGCTTTCTTAAAATAAGATAAATCCCTGCAAACTGAACCCACTGTGATAATATCTTGGATTACTGACACATTACTCGTTTTTAAAATTTAGAAGATTGTATAATATTTCAGACATTTTAAAAATTATAATCATATGTTCTTTCTTTACAGAAGAATAACTCTTTGGAAAAAAACATGGAATAATGTAATGAATACAATTTAGAATAATGTGTATTATGTACTGCTAACACTTAAACATTTCATTGCTGACACTGATGTAAATGACACTTGACATCATTAAACATTTGCATTGATATTTGTTGGAGATAACTTTTATCCTTGCCTACTCTTTTCCCAATTCATTTCTGGCAAGTGATATACTATTAAAAATGTTGGCTCCAAAACTTTGAATGTGCATGAATTTTTATTTAACTTCTGGTATTATAAATTGTATATAAATACATGGAGGAAAAATTGAGAAAGAGAAAATTATAACCATATCATTGTAACATTTCAGAGTAACAGAGTAGGGGAAAAGATGTAAAATTCAGAGCAGTTGATGTTTCTGGACAACTAGTAACAGAGGAGAATTGAAATAGTCTTGCTTGAATGGATGGTCATGGGTTCATTCTAAAAAGAAAAGGGAATAGAGCAAGAAAGATTGGAATATCAATACCTGGAATTCTTAAATTTCAGGTAGTAAAAGTAGGCCATACATACATTTATCAGGGGCAAGACACTTTTATTAGTTCATTTCATTATTATTGCTTTCTTTTTTTTTTTCTTAAGAGAGAAGGAGAGAGTAAGAAAGAGAATTGTCTTTAATTTTCATTTGGCTTTTGTTTCCAAGATTTTTAGTTGTGTATTTGATGCTAGAGTTCAAACCAGGATCCTCACACATGCCAGGCAAGTGCTCCAACCACTGAGCCCCTGCTACAGCCCCAAGTTCATATAGTTCATGCAGTAACTAAACAGTAACATAATTCATGCTAGTCTACTTTGCATCACTGTGAAAAAATACCTGAGAGAAACAACATAAAAGAAGGAAAGATTTCTTTTGGATCAAGGTTTCATAGGTTTTAGCCCATGATCTATTGTATCCATCAATTGTGGCTTTGTGATAATGCATGCACCATGGTGGACAGGTATGGCACCTCAGCTCAAGGAGGCCTAGAAAGAGAGAGAAAACGGGTGTGTGCATGAATGGAGCAAGGTCTCAATATCCCCTTCAATTTAACACCCTCAGTGACCTCACTTCCTTCCACTAGGTCCCACCTCCTAAAGGTGACACCATCTCCCATTAGTCCAACAGGCTGGACAAGTGCTTTAGTACATAGCCTTTAGGAAACATTTCAGATCAAAACCATAGCAATATTTTCTTTAATTTTGTAGAAAAGAGAAATGATACACAAAGAGATTAAGAACGTCATGGACATTCACATAATAGTAATTTACCAGTCCAGAAATCAAATCTAGTCAATTTACATCTAAAACTTCATGTGTCATTCATTTTGCATCTGAATGTGGAAATCAGATAAGGGCTGACATAAAAATCCTTTAAATATGAAATAGTTTTGGATATCTGAGATATCTGAAATATCAAAATTGGAGAAATGATAGTTATACATTGATTGCTTACTATTCTTTAAGAATTCCTCATGAATTTTGACATGTGATTTGCTCTGCACTGATGGGTACCAAGTTATAATGAAGTAGGACAAAGAAGTACTATTGTTGTTTTGCAAGGTAGGATGACTGTAGAAAATGATTACAATGTATATTTTTATAAGAAGCTAAAAGAAAGGATTATGAATATTTTCACCATAAAGGCTTGAGAAGATAGATTGTTTTCCTTAGTTTGAACACTGTACAATTTATACATGTATCAAAGCACCATATGATACTCCATAGATATGTATAATTCTTATGCATCAGTCTTTTTAAAAATCATTAAGGTGAGAACATCTGCAGCCAGGACCCACCAGAGCCAACTCACTGAGCTGCACGCAGGTCTAGGCTTCAGGTTTGGGACCTGCAGTCTCATACAGTTCACCTGCACCCAGGATTCCACTCCCAGTCATGACCTACATAGCCACCCAGCCACAGGCCATGCCTGTCAGGTCCAAATGTATTGGGCCTATAACCACTGCCAAGGATTATTGGTCCTGTCACAACACACAGGAGGCTTATACCAGCCTGTCATGAGACCCCAGAGCCCAGAACCACATGCTCACTGTTGAACTTCTATTATCCAACTTGATGCCCACACCCCCAACAAATTCCAATAGATGGGCTGGAGCCTAGATCCATAAGGGAAACTTAATTCAGAGATCCAGAAGAAGATTATCAAAAGTGAGGAATCAAAATAAAAAGGTTCATCTCAATAATACAAATCCCCAACAAAGACATACATGGACAGGGAGCAGGATGAAAACCTAGAAATAATTATCAATAAACTGATTACTAAAAGGAACAATGATCTAAAAGAAAAATTAATGAAGGGATCCTGTGAAAAAACTCAAAAGATGAAAAACTTTATTACCAAGTAAATAGATATATAAAGGAAATAATGAAGCCAAAATCTTCAGTCAGTCATACCAGAATATTAATGGAAGAGTTTAATTGACCAAACTTCTATAGAAAACAGAACCTCAGCTCTGGAAGAAAGAACTTCTCACAATAAAGATAGGCTGAGTGTTAATCTTGAAGGCACAGATGACAAAAAAGAATGTAAACTCCCAAAACACAAGCAGAATTTTAAACATGTCAGGAATGAAATCATAAGAAACAATCTAGAGTATCTGGGATACAGGAAGAAATTGAAACACAAACTAATGATATAAAGAACATTCTCAATGAAATCCTTAAAGGAAAATTTTCCCATATCAGAAGAGAGTCAGAAATGCTTATGCAAGAAGTGTACAGGACACCCAATAGGCCTAATCAAATGAAAAGATCAACGATACTCTGATTTCTCTTCAGATCATATAAATCTTTCATCTTTTACATGAAAAGATCAATGAGACATCTTATGTTAAAATGTATGACAGGATAATCAACAAACAAGTACTAAAACGGGGCTGGAGTGGTTGCTCAGCGGTTACTGCGCTTGCTGGGCATGCCCAAGTACGCGAGTTCAAACCCCAGCACCATGTATACAACGATGTCTCAGAGCAACGAAAGCCATGTGAAAAGCTAAATAAAAATTGATTCTGTATGTCTCTCTCTCTCTCACTGTCCCCTCTTTCTTTTTTTAAAAAAAAGTACTAAAAGTGGCAAGAGAGAAATGCCAAATCATATTCAGAGGCAAACCAATATGGATCACCTCTGAATTCTCAGCCAAGACTCTAGAAGCAATAGGATCCTGGAAGGAGATCTTTTAATGTCTGAAGACCACAATATGCAGCTGAGAGTGCTATACCCAGCAAAACTTCTCTTCAAATTCGATGGGGAAATCAGAACATTTCACAATATGATCAAACATGCAGCATTTATGAACAGAAAACCAACATTACAAACAATCCTAAAAGATCAAATCCAAATAGAGAACAAACTAACACTCCCCAAAACACACAGAGGGAATTCAATAAAAATGTCCACTATCAAAACACAATCAAGAAAGCAAGAACTCTAATAAAACATAATGACTATGAACCACAGCCGTATAACTATCCTAACACTGAATATGAAATGTCTCAATCCACCAATCAAAAGACACAGAGTGGCAGATTGGATCAAAATGAAAAATACAAAAATATGCTGCTTACAGGAGACCCTCCTTATAACCAGTGACATCCACAGATTAATGGTGAAAAGATGGAAAAAAATTGACCAGAAGTACAGCCCAAGAAAGTGAGCTTCAGTTGGAATAATTATACTTGATACAGTAGATTTCAAATATAAACTAATAAGAAGAGATAAAGAAGGCCATTATATCCCAGTAAAGGGAACAATAAAACAGGAAGATATAACCATAGTCAATATGTACTCTCCAAACATGAACACTCCCAACTATGTGGAAAAATTACTCCAGGACATAAAACCACTTATGGAACTTAAAATGATAATACTGGGAGACTTTAATACTCCTCTATCACCAATAGACAGATCATCAAAGCAAAAAAAATAATAAGGGATCTCCAGGATTAACGACTCCATAAATCAAATGGATTTAACAGATATCTATAGAATATTCCACCCCAAATTGACTGAATATACTTTCTTCTCAGTAGCACATGAATCCTTCTCCCAAATAAATTTAATTTTATTATTTCACAAAGGAAATCTTGGCAAATGCAAAAAAGTACATATTATTCCATGTATCCTATCAAACAATGAGGCTATCACCTTAGCAATTAACAGCAAAAATCATAAAAGGAAGCACATATACATGGTAATTGAATAATATCCTATTGAATGAAGACTGGATCCAAGAAGACATAAAAGCAAAAATCAAGAAATACTTGGAAGATAATGAGAATGAAGAAACAACATATCAAAACCTCTGGTACAACATGAAAGCATTCTTAAGGCTTATAGCATTAAGAGACTACATTAAAAACTAGGAGAAATTGCAAATAAATAAGCTTATGCTTCACCTCAAATCCCTACAAAAGGAAGAGTAATCTAATCCCAAAGCCAGCAGAAGACAGAAAATAATCAAGATTAGAAATAAAATCAATAAAACTGAGAATAAGAAAAAAAATAATAATTGACAAAACAAAGAGCTGGTTGCTTGAAAAAAATAAATAAAATTGATAGACCCCTGGCTAATTTCACTAAAAGGAGAGAATCAAAGCAAATCAACTAAATCACCAATGAAAAGGGAGTGATTAGTACTGAACACATGGAAATCAAACAGATTATTAGAACATATTTTGAAAAACTATACTCCTTTAAATTAGACAATCTGGAAGATGAGGATAAATATCTAGACACGTACAACATTCCCAAATTGATGCAGCATGGTTTTGAATTTTTAAACAACCCAAAAGCAGGCACCGAAATCCATGTGTAAAGGTCATATATACCAAAACTTCAGCCAGTATAGTACTTAATGATGAATAGCTGACAGCATTTCCACTAAACTCAGGAACAAGACAAGGCTGCCCCCTCCCCCACTTTTATTCAACATATTAAAAACCGTTGCTGGAGTATTCAGAGAATACTCCAGAGAAGGAAATCAAAGTGATAAGAAGAGGAAGTGAGGAAATCAAACTATCCCTTTTTGCTGATGACATGATTTTATATCTGGAAGATCCAAAAAACTCTACCAGAAAACTGCTTGAGCTTATGAACAGATTCAGCAAAGTGGTGGGGTACAAGATCAACACCCATAAAACAACAGCATTCCTATATGCTAAAAATAATAGGACAGAAGTAGAAATCAGTAAATCAGTCCCCTTCACAATATTTCAAAAATAATAAAATATTTAGGAATTAATCTAACAAGGGAATTAAAGACCTCTACAATGAAAATTATCGATCATTAAAGACAGAAATTAAAGAAGAACTGAGAAAATGGAATAATGTTCCATGTTCTTGGTTAGGCAGAATTAATGTAAATAAAATGGCCATTCTACCAAAAGCACTATACAGATTCAGTGGAATCCCCATTAAGATACCAGTGTTGGAAATAGACAGAAAATGGCAGTCAGCAAGCAAGTCCCACCCCAGTGCTCTCCATGACCTGAAAAGAAGAAACACTAGGATAGCTATCTTCTGGCAAAGAGCACATATTGGAATAGATTTGCTGAACACAGTGCAGGTCAGTGGGAGATGAGTACTTCAGGAAACTGGAGTGTAGCAAGTGCAAATGAGGAACTTGTTAAGACCCATCCAGTCCCTGATGTCAGCCACAGGTCCCTGGCAACTGCTCACCCCTCAATTCAGGAGGGGTCCAGACTCTATTCAGCTCACTCTGACCAGTTCAACCCAGGAGAGACCCATTGCAAAAAGCCAAAAAGCCATATTGGGCTGGTAGCAGGATCTCTCTGCATCTCTGCTGCAGAGGTGGGGGCAAAGTCCCCCTCCCACCTAGAAAGAGTTCAGACTGCAGCATTTTTTGTTTGATTGGTTGGTTATTGTTTTTTAAAAGAGAGGGGGAAAGAGAGCGAGAGAGAACCAATTTTATTTAATTTTTCACGTGGTCTTCGTTGCTTCAACACTTCATTGTGTACATGGTACTGTGGTTTGAACTTGCATACTTGTGTATGACAGGCAAGCACCTTAACCACTGAGCTACTGCTCTAGTCCCCAAACTGCAGTGTTTTTTGAACAAATAGGCAGGACTATAGAGTGGGGAGCCAAAGGCAGATCACCTCACAATCCTGCCAGCACCATTCACCATGCTGTTTACAAGGAGAGTCAAACAGGAGCTCTTCTTGGTTCCTAAACTGGGACAATACCCTGGCATCCTTGCTCCAGAGGAGAGAACATTGTTCCCACTTCCAGACCCAAGTGACATGGGCAGCTGCCATGTTGAGTACACAGGCAAGGTAGGTGGGAATTTGTATCAGACACTCATTGCCTATGACCCCAAGGCAAATTCAGTGGGAAATGAGAGGAGATCCTGGAGCTAGTGTCATCTGCAGGACAGTTTAACCAGAGATAATGGGATATGGGAGTAAAGCAGCTGCCTGAGGGGAAACACCCTCCCCTACTCCTCCAAACCAGCAAGCAACCAGACTCTGGGAAAACAGTTCAAGACAATTGGTTGGACTTTACCTGTGATCATCAGGGCTACTTCAAATCCATATATTAGATTTGAATTTTTTTCTCTCTTTTAATATGTCTGTGTGTAGTAAGTGTTGATATGGACCTATTTATTCTTTCTACTTGATTATTTCTTAACTTTCTCTTGAACACCTGCTTTACAGTAAACATGAGTATTCACCCCACTACCTGGGGTCAGGGCAGCAAAGCCCACTAGTAGTCCACTTCTCTGTTACCCACATCCTCCCTACTTACTAGCACCTCTCCCTCATTCTTTGTCTCCATTGTTTTTTCTTTAAATTTTTTATTTGTTCTCTGATTGTTAAATTTTTAGTTTTGGTAATTTGGAACAGTCTTACAGTAACTGAACATATTGTTCAGTCATCTTCGGAAGATACTAATATCCAAGTAAACTCAGTGGAAAATAGAACCTCAGCTCTTGAGGAATGAACATGAGACAATGAAGACAATCTGAGCAATGTTGAATCCAAGGTGGATAGACAAGAAAAGAAACTTACTGAACATGATCAGAACTTCCAAGAAGTTTGGGAAAACATGAGAAGAAATAACTTGAGAGTCATGAGGACAGGGAAGAACATAGAACAACAAAAAAATGGCATAAAGAAAATTCACAATGAGATTGCCAAAAAAAATTTCCACCGTATCAGAATTGATCTAGAAACTCAAATTTAAGATGCCTATATGATACCAAATAGACCTAATCAAATGAGAAACTCACCAAGACACATCAGATACAAAATGAATAACAAAGAATCCAAGGAAAGAATAATAAAAGCAGTAAGAGAAAAATACCAAATTATATTCAAAGGCAGACCAATAAGGATTACTGTGGATTTTTCTGATCAGACAATAAAGGCCAGGAGAGCATTAGAATGATATTTTTCAAGTATTGAAAGAAAATAATTTTCAGCCAAAGAAACTATACCCTGCAAAACTCAGCTGTAAATGTAATGGGGAAACTAAATACTTTCATGATAAGTTCACATTAGCAACACACATGAACACAAAACCAGCTCTTCAAAGTATAATCAAAGACATACTTCATACAAAGGAATAAGGAAACAGCTTCCAAAGCCCACAAACAGAAGAAAGTCCATAATAACATAAGATATCCAAGATGACGCAAAATACAGCAATGGTCACAATGCCAGGGACTCAGAATCACATATGTATTCAAGCATTGAATGTGAATGGACTCCATGCCCTAATTAAAAGACAGAGATTGGCTTCCTGGATTAAAAAATAAAATCCAATATATGCTGCCTAAAGGAGACACACCTCACAATCAAAAATAGCCACAGACTGAAAGTGAAAAGTTGGCAAAAAAAACCTACCAAGCTTGTGGCCCAAGAAAGCAAGCTGGTGTTGACATTTTTATATCTGACAAAGTGAACTTTGACCAAAAATAAGTCAGAAGGGATGAAGAAGGTCACTACATCATAGTAAAAGGAACAGTACATCAAGAAGTCATAACGATAATCAACATTTATGTCCCCAATTAAATCCCTTCCAAATATGTGGAAAAAGTATTCAAGGACATTAAACCACTTATTGAATTTAACACAATAATACTGGGGAACTTTAATACACCACTATCAACAATAGACAGATCATCAAAGCAAAAAGTCAATAAAGGTATCTCTAACCTAAACAACTCTATCAATTAATTGGACTTAACATTTACAGAATATTCCATCCCAAATCGACTGAGTTTACCTTCTTCCCAGCAACACATGGATCCTCCAAAATAGATCATAATCCTATTTCACAAAGGAAATCTTAGCAAATACAAGAAAAAATAGGATCAACCCTCCACAACATCAGTGTATCCACTTCCTTCCTCAAGACTCCCTTAGCTCAAAGAATTAAAGCCAAGAATCAATGGGTGAGATGCAATTAAATTGAAAGCTTCTGTTCTGCTAAACATTTAGTCAAGAGTATTAAAAAAGAACCTACAGAATGGGAGAAAATTATTGCATGCTATGCCTCTGACAGGGGACCAATATTCAGAATATAAAAAGATCTCAAAACACTGAACACTAAAAACACAAATAATCCAATCAATAAATAGGCTAGGAAATGAGACAAACTTCTCAACAGAGGAAGCCCAGAAAGCCAATAAATATATGAGAAAATGTTCTACATCACCAGCAATCAGAGAAATGCAAATCAAAACCTCATTGATATATTTCACCTCATTCCAGTCACAGTGGCAAAAATGAAGAATATAAACAATAATAGATGATAGAGGGGTTGTGTGGAGAAAGGAACATTAACACATTGCTGGTGGGACTACAAACTTGTACATACACTCTGGAAAGCAGTGTGGATACTCTTCAAAAACTAGGGTTGGAACTCGTTACAACCCAGCTATCCCACTGCTGGATATTTTCCCAAAGAGCTAGAATAGGCATGCTACAGAGACAAAGCTACATCAATGTTTATAGCAGCTCAATTTAAAATAGGTAAACTATCAAACCAATCCAGATGCTCCTCCCTGGATGACTGGATTAAAAGATTATGGCATATATACACAATGGAGTTCTACTCTGCTATTAGAAAGAACAATAGCATATCTTTTGCAGCCATATGGATGAAAATGGAAAAAAAATTATGCTCAGTGACATATCCCAAACTCAGAGACTTAAGGGCCAAATGTTTTCTCTTATATGTGGAAGCTAGTGCAGAAACTATGACAGGATGATAGTCAGCTGAGTTTAAGGAATAAACTCACCATATTTGAAACTGCACAAAAGCTGGGTGAATCATACTTATGAAGGTGGGTGTAGAAGGGAGATTATCAATAAAACAGGGAATACTCAACTCCCATCAGAAGCCTAGCTATACACTGACAGACAGAGAACCTCAGGACTGTCAACAATTATTGTACTTGTATATGTTCACTTCAAAATATAGTATGGTTGAATTACATAGGAGACATAAGTTTGAGCAATGAATGAAGCAGGGTAGATCCTGGTCTAGGATTGACCTCAACTTACTATCTCATTATGTCAATATCCATTTATGCGTGATTATGTACAACAGTTCCTTCTAAAATGTAATTCTATGTTGAACTAATAAAAGAAAAAGATACCAATGTCATTTTTATAGATATAGAAAAAGGAATTATCAAATTCATTTGAAACAACAGGAAACACAGAATATCAGAAACATTACTAGCAAGAAAGATGCAACAGGGGATTTTGAAATATCAGATCTAAACTTATACTATAGAGCTGTAGTAACAAAAACAGAGGGGTACTGGTATCAAAAGAGGAATGAAGACCAATGGAATAGCATAGAAGTCTCTGAGACAAACCTACAAATCTTTAAAAATCTGATCTTTGATAAAGAGGGGCAAACTATAACATGGGGGAGAGACAGCCTATTCAACAAATGGTTCTGGACAAACTGGATAGCCATGTGCAGTCTGTTGAAATTAGATCCTTATCTCTCTCCTGAGAAGTTAAACAAGCTACCATAAAACAGCTAGAAGAAAAATTAGGACCAACAATTCAGCTTATGGGAGTTGGCAATGATTTCCTCAAAAATATTCCCAAAGCAAAAGAATTAATTAATGAGGAATTAATGAGTGGGATGTCATTAAATTAAAAAGCTTTTGCTTGGTCAAAGTGTTGGTCAAAACTGTCAAGCGAGAACTCACAGAATGCGAGATAATCATGGCCTGTGATTCCTCTGACAGGTAATTAATATCCTAATTTTACAAAAACTCAAAAAATTGGATATCAAAAATACAAGCAATACATTCAATAAATTGGTCAGATAATTAAAGAGAAACTTCTCAACAGAGGAATTCAACTAAACCAGTGAATGAATCCATGAGAAAGTGTTCTAAATTACTAGCAATCAGGAAAATGCAAATCAAAACTACATTAAGATTTCACCTCACTCCTGGCAGATTGACAAAGATGAAGAATACAATTAGTAACAAATGCTAGTGGCATTTTGGGGAGACAGGAACACTAGCGTATTGCAGACTGGTACAGCTGCTCTGGAATGCAGTTTGGAGATTCCTCAAAAAATTAGCTTGTATCCACCAAAGGAACCATCAATCTCTCTTCTGGGTATTTTACCAGAGGAGTTAGAATCAACACATTACAGTGACATAACAAAATTAATATTCATAGCAGCTCCATTAAAAATAGCTAAATTATGGAACCAACCCAGATGCCCCTCACTGGATGAATGGATCCAAAAGCTCTGGTCTACATAAAACAGAGTTCTACTCAGCTATTAGAAAAAAAAATGATATTGCAGCCTTTGATGATAAATGGACGGCAATAGAAGAAATCATATTTAGTGAAGTTAACCAAATCCAGAGAGTCGAGGTTCAAATGTTTTCCCTCAATTGTGGAGGATAGAGCTAAACCTAGGCTTGGGTGAAAAGATAATCAAACTCCCATAGTCGACCCACCAAAGGCATAGCAACACATAATCTACGGGAACCATAGACTCGTAGGTGGGAGGGGAGAGGGAAGAAGTGGGGTGGATGGTAGAGGGTGGGAAGATAAGGAGGGTTCTAGGGAGACAACAAAATAATACACTTTTTTTTTTTTAAAAGAGAATGACAGTGAGAGAGACAGAGAAAGAGAGAAACAATCTTATTTGGTTTTTTCACATGGCCTTCATTGCTCCAACACTTAGCTGTGTACGTGGTGCTGGGGTTCGAACCCAGGTCCTGGCACTTGCCAAGCAAGTGCCGAAACTGCTGAGCCACCACTCCAGCCCCAATCTTTACTCCCCATGCCAGAAGACAAACAATACTTATGCAATCATTAAATTCAGGAAAATTCACAATCATAGATTTATATGTATATGTAAATACACATATACATGTATATATATATATATATATATAT
>PVKS010019745.1:0-37913 GCA_004027875.1 Aplodontia rufa
TATTGACTAGATCTTTGGCTGTGCAAGAACTTTTTAGTTTAATTGCATCCCATTCATTTATTCTTGACTTTACAGCTTGAGCCATGAGAGTTTTGTTGAGGAAGGCGCTGCCGACTCCTATCCTCTAGTGTTGACCCTACTTCTTTTTCTAATAAGTTTAAAGTTGTTGGCTTAATGTCCAGGTCTTTGACCCATTTTGATTTAATTTTTGTGCAGATCGAAAGATAAGGATCCAGCTTCAGTTGTCTACATATGGCTGTCCAGTTTGTCCAACACCATTTGTTGAACAGGCTATCTTTCTTCGACATTATCCTTTTGCCCCCTTTATCAAATATCAAATAGTTAAGGATATAGAGACTTGTCTCAAGATCTTCTATTCAGTTCCACTGGTCTTTGGTTCTGTTTTGTTACCAATACCATGCTCTTTTTGCTACTACAGCTTTGTATTATAATTTCCGGTCAGGGACTGAGATAACCCCTACTTCTTTCTTTCTATAGAGTAATATTTTGGCTATCTGGGTCTCTAGTTATTCCATATGAACTTGAGAATTGCTTTTTCTATATCTTTGAAGAATGCCTTAGGTATCTTGATGGGGATTGCATTGAATCTGTATAGGGCTTTGGGTAGAATGGGCATCTTTATTACATTGATTCTGCCTAACCATGAGCATGGAATGTTTTTCCATCTACTCAGTTCTTCTGTAATTTCTTTTTTTAGTGTTTGATAGTTTTCTTTGAAGAGGTCCTTAACATCCTTTGTAAGGTGAATGCCCAAGTATTTCATTTTTTTGGAAGCTATGGTGAATGGGAGAGATTTCCTGATTTCTTCTTCTGCGGATTTGTTGCTGGAATAAAGAAACACTAGTGATTTGCTGGAGCTGATCTTATAGCCAGCTACTTTGCTAAAATCACCTGTAAGCTTTAGGAGTTTTTTGGCCAATGTTATTGGGTCTTCTAGGTGTAAAATCATTTCGTCTGCAAATAGAGATAACAACTTCCTCTTTTCCTTCACGAATACCTTTGATTTCCTTGTCTTGACTGATAGTTCTGGCAAGGGTTTCAAGGACTATATTGAATAAGAGAAGTAAAAGTGGACAACATTGTCTTGTTCCTGAATTCAGTGGAAATGCTTTCATTCTTTCTCCATTGAGCATAATGTTGGCTATGGGTCTGTTGTAAATGGGTCTTACATTGTGAAAGTATCTTCCCTTCATCCCTATCTTCTCCAGTGTTTTGAGCATAAAAGGGAGTTGAATTTTATCAAGGGCCTTGTCTGTATCAATTGAGATGATTATATGATTTTTATTTTCAATTCTGTTTAAGTGGTGGTTTACATTTATTGATTTGCTTATGTTGAACCAGGCCTATTTTCCTGGAATGAAGCCCACTCGATCGTAATGTATTATCTTCTCAATGCAGTTTTGGATCCAATTAGCTAGAATTTTATTAAGGATTTTTGCGTCTATGTTCATCAGGAAAATTGATCTGTAGTTTTCTTTTCTTGACAAGTGTTTGTTGGATTTTGATATCAGTGTAATATTTGCATCATAAAAAGTGTTTGGGAGTGCTCCAACCCTTTCAATTTCATGGAAAATGTTATGGAGGATCAATGTAATTCTTCTGTGAAAAGTTGGTAGAACTCTGCCGTATATCCATCTAGTCCACGGCTATTTATTTTGGAAGACCTTTGATTGTCACTTCAATTTCACTACCGGAGACAGGTTGGTTTAGATTTTCAATGTCCTCCGGTGTTAATATGGGGATGTCATATGTGGACAAGTATCTGTTCATATCTTCCAGATTATCAAACTTGGCAGAGTATAAATTTTCAAAATAAGTTTTGATAATCTTCTAAGTTTTGTTTGAGTCTTTGGTTATATCTCCATTTTTGTCTTTGATTTTGTTGATTTGCTTCACTTCATTCTTCTTTTTGGTGAGGTTGGCATGAGGGTCTGTCGATCCTGTTTTCTTTTTTTCAAAGAACCAACTCTTTGTTTTTTAGATAATTTACATTGTTTTTGTTGTTGTTGTTGTTGTTCTCAATTGCATAGATTTCAGCACTGATTTTAGTTATTTCCTGTGTTCTGTTACTTTTGAGATTGTATTGTTCTTCTTTTTGCAGGAGTTTGAGTTGGAGCATAAGACTATTTATTTGGGCTCTTTCCTGATTTTTAATATATGCACTCAGTGCTATAAATTTACCTCTTAAGAATGATTTTATTCTATCCCAAAGATTTCAAAATGTTGTTTATTCGTTATCGTTCATTCCAAGAATTTCTTGATTTCTGTCTCATTGCCTCTTTTATCCATCTTTTGTTTAAGAGGGCATTATTCAATTTCCAAGTGTTTGAGTAATTTCTTTTGTTTTTCTTCTTGATTGCTAAGATCATGGCATTGTGGTCTGACAGGATACATGGAATATATCAACTTTTTTGTATTTGTTAAAATTAGTTTGGTGGACTAGGCTGTGGTCTATTTTATAGAAGGAACTGTGAACTGCTGAGAAGAAGGTAAATTCAGCTGACTTAGGATGAAATATTCTGTAGATGTCTGTTACGCCCAATCAATTAATGGAGTTGTTCAGATCAGAGTTATCTTCATTGATTTTTTGTTTTCATGATCTGTCTAGTGTTGATAATGGTGTATTAAAGTCCCCCAGTATTGTTCTGTTGAGATCTATGAGATCTATAAGATCTCAAAGATCTTAATATCTTTGAATATTTTTCCATATATTGGGGGGGGTTGTAATTGGAGGCATACATGTTGATTACCATTATGTCTTCTTGATGAATTGTCCCTATTAGTATAATATAGTGTCCGTCTATGTCTTTTATGGTTAGTTTTAGATTGAAATTAATTTTATCAGATATTAGGATCACCATACCAGGTTACTTTTTTGGACCACAGGTCTGGTAGACATTTTGCCAAATTACACCTGCAGTTTTGTCTATTTTTGAGTGTGAGGTGTATCTCCTGTAGACAACATAATGTTGGATGTTGTTTTTTGATCCAGTGAGGCATTCTTATCTTTTAATTGGGATTGAGACCATTCACTTTCAGAGTTAGAATAGATATGGGAATCTGAGTCCCAAACTTTGTTACTATTCCTGTGTGTTTATGCCATCTTGGGTATCTTTTAGTGTGTAATATGGTTATTGAAGCACTTTTTTTTAAGGGTTTAGGGTATTATTAGCATTTTCTTATGAATGAAGAATGTCCTTGAGAATATTCTGTAGTGCAGGATTTGCGTTCATGTATCTTTTTTTTAATTTTTTTTATTTTTGAACAACCATACAAGTTTTTAACAAAATAATATAAAATGTGTATATATTCTGGATATTGCAATTACCTCCAGGAGTGCCCCCCCCCCAATTATCCTCCCTTATCCTACCCTTCCCCTTCCCACAATATCTCTAAAAAAGTATTAGGTTGTAAAACATTACATCTTATCTGGATTTAACACATGCTAATAGACCAACTTTCTCACTGTCCAGAGTCTAGTCCCCACCTCCATAGATGAGTGGAGACAATTAACCATTAGTTCTCTGTGTTAAGCTGATTTTACTCATCATGATCTCTTCCATAGCCATCCATTTACCTTCAAAGGCTGCAATATCATTGTTTCTAATTGCTGTGTAAAATTCCATGGTATAAATGTACCACAGTTTTTGGATCCATTCTTCCAGTGAGGGATATCTGGGTTGTTTCCATAGCCTAGCAATAGTAAATTGTGCTGCTATGAACATCGATATTGCTGTGTCACTGGAATGTGCTGATTCTAAGTCCCCTGGAAAGATACCCAGGAGTGGAATAGCAGGGCCATATGGTGGGCTCATTCCTAGTTTTTTGATGATTCTCCACACTGCTTTCCAGAGGGGCTGTACCAGTCTGCAGTTCCACCAACAGTGTGTTAGTGTGCCTATCTCTCCACAGCCCCTCCAGCATCTATTATTGTTTATGTTTCTTGCTAGCTTGAGTTTATCATTTAAATATTTAAATTCCCTATCACATTTAAAGCTGATTTTTGCAGGGTATATTATTTTTTGCTAAAAATTGTTTTCTTTCAAGATTTGAAAAGTATTGTTCAAAGCTCTTTTGACCTTTATTATCTGATTTGAAAAATCCATAGTGATCTTAATTGGTCTTCCTCTTAATGTGATTTGTGTCTTTTCTCTAACTGCTTTTAGAATTGTCTCTTTTATTTCCCTGTTATTCATTTTATATTTAATATGTCTTGGTGAATTTCTCATTTAGTTAGGTCTGTTAGGTGGCCTATAAGCATCATGAATTTTGTATTCTGGGTCAATTCTGATACGAGGAAAATTATCTTTGGCAATTTCACTTAGAATGTTTTTAATGCCCTTTGCTTGTTGTTCGATATTACCATCAAGTCCAGTTACTCTCATGTTATTTCTTCTCATCTCATCAAATATTATTTGGAAGATCTGGTAATGTACAATAAATTTCTTCTATTTACTGTCCTGCTTGAATTCATCATTGCTCAGTCTGTCTTCGTTATCAGATGTACATTTTTTGAGAGCTAAGTTTCTACTTTCTGTTGAGTTTACTCTGGTGTTAGTATCTTCCAGTGAAGATTTGATTTGGTTGACAGTATTTTTCAATTCTGATAGCTCTGCTTCATCTCTTTTCAGGGTGTCTAACTCTTATAAAAATGGTGTCTCATCTCATGAAATTGTTCCATTATTTTCTTATTTAAGTTGTCTCTCATCAGTTGAAACTGATCTCTGATCTCTTTCCTTAAATCTTCTTTCAACTCTTTGATTGAGTTACTAATCATAAGGTTGATACATTTTTCTAGGTTTTCATCTAGGACCCTGACCATGGAGTCCTTGGATGAGGAGCTGTGAGATTGAGGAGGAGAATTACTTCCTCTTTTCCTTATTTTCAAATAGAGGGGTGTGGCTTGAAAACTGACAGTGAATATTATACTTGGAGGATTTATTGGAGCTTTTGCTTCATTGAGATGGGGTACTGTTTGGGAAGCACAGATCAATAAATGCCAGTCCAATCAATGAAGAATTGTGAGCCTATAGGTACATATGCTAGACAATTTCAACTAAAACAGTTGTAATGATGATTAGCACCTATAGGAGCAGTTTTCTTCCATAAGAGCTTCACAATATATTAAGATAGCAAGCATATACTTGTTTTTCAAGATGACCTTTTCTTCAGTTAGCAGGGCCTCTCTAGGTGGGGAGAAGTAATGTCTGGAAAGCCAAGGAAGTGAGTTAGGGAAGTAGTGTGGAATTTGTGAATTAGAATAAAGAGCTACAAGTATTAGTGTGATGTAGTGTATTTAATTTAAAATAAGGAAAAGATAGAAATGGGATGTGAGTGTGGAAAAGATTTGAGGATGAGAGAGTACAGCATACAGTTTAGGAATTGCCCAAGTACAGGGAAGAAGAGGTTAATATGGAGCATGTTTCTCTTTGACCTAAGAAGACTGAAGGCTAGTTTGCTATCATGGAGATTTTCCCCAGTCTGACTCCAAATCTATGGCGAGAGCAGTCAAGTTCTTGAAGACACAGTGACAGTAGAAACTAACCACCAATACATACAAATGAACAAAAACATATATACATCCAAGAATACAAATTTGAGTAATAGCAATAAAGATGAAAAGCATAAAAATTTTTTTAAAAATTTTAAAAAATTAAAAAGTATAAAAGATAAATATACTAAACAACAACAACCACAATATAAGGAGGAGTTGGGAAGGTTCTGAGTTTTTGCCCCCTAGTTCAATGTGTACTATGGGAGAATGCATTCGTATCTGACATCTAGCTGGGGACTCTTCCCAGTTAAGCTTGTCAGAAAGGATGACGTTTGGAATATCCAATGGCTGTGGGTTTTTCTGCAGTGTTTTGCCAAATTTTTCTGCTATAGAGGGGTAGAAGACACTGCCCTTTCCTGCTTCCTGTGAGAATAGGGTTCAACACCACCTGAGATTCACTCCTAGGCAGATTATTTTCTGCTTGACCAAACTCCTGACCTTCTTAAGCTGTTGGGAGACTAGTGAATCCTGGTGTAAATGAGAGTGTTCCAAGGAGAGTGGCCAGTCTGAAGTTAGCTTCCCCGGGATTGCTGTTGCCCACTCTTGGATGCCTTGTGATCTTCAGTGGCCCCAAGAGATGCTGTGTGGGGTTGTCATAGTCCCAGCAATGGTAGACAGGCCTGAAGGAGGCACCAGCCTAACTGGGCCAGTTTTTATGTAGTTCTCAATTGTAACCACTGAGCGTGGAAGCTCAGTCCCACCTGGAGAGTTCAGGACTTATGGAGTCTTGGCTATGCACAGAAATCGGAGGCTGAAAGTGAGCCCAGGCTGCCCCTTTTGTTCAAAGGTTCCTGAGGCTGATACTAGTTCCTACCTTGTTCAAAAGTTTCAAGCAGCTTTTGGAATGATTGCATCTAGTGGCCACTTTGGGTAAATATGCTTTACTGATCCAAGTACTGGATCACATGCTCCTCCCATTTGGGCATGTAAGAGGGTAGTCAGGAAGCCACAACTTTCACATCCCATGAGCAGGAGAGAGAGTTCCCAGTCCTACACAGACCTCTGAGCAGACGGCTAAGACACAGAGTGCTTAGATCTGCTTCTCTTCTAGTACAGACTGAGGTCCCTAATTTGCATGTAATCAATGGGTCTGGTTTCACTTTTGATGAAGGAGTGTCCAGCCCCACCCTTTGGGAACTCTCTAGATGGTGGTGCTGGGCAGCTAGTTTGCACACATGAACAGTTGTAGGGTCATTATTTTGAGTGAGATTAAATTTTCCCCAGGGCTGGAGATTTGGCTGCCACAGACTGCAAGTGCAGGAGTCTTTTTGGGTGATCACAACTGTGACTGAGTTAAATTTCTTATGTCCTTCTTCCTCCCCACCAGGATAAATCCCTAACCCTGGGCTGTGAAGCTGGCAGTGGCTGGAGTGGGTGTGACTAACTCCCTGATTAAGCTCATTATTGCAAAGCGTTTTTCCTTTGGTGTTAATGAATTAAAGGGGACAAACTCCCAGCACACATTGTGAACAAGATCCTACCATTGGAGACATGTCTAATTCCTGCAGCACATACTTTTGCTGAGGAGTGCTGGGGGATCACTGCTGTTGGCCTGGGCTCCATGTTCTCCTTCCAGATCACAACTGTATTTCTTGAAATTATTGTTAGGTTGGTCTCTGACAGATGGATAGAGGCAGTGCATCAGGCAGTCTGCCCACGTAAAGGAACAACCAATCAGATGGTGGCAAATAAATCCCAATGGTGTCTCACAATGGCCCAATGATTGATGGAGTCACCAGCCAAACCCTGAGGGACACAAGACCCCCAAACTTCCCCTGCCCACCCCAGAGTATGAAGTCACTGCCCAGCCGGGGATGCTTGTGACTTCCCTAGCCTGCCCTCACTCTGGCAGGCTGGTGAAACTTTCCCAAGGGCCAATTCACAATAAAGAGGTTTTGCTCAATTGATTTGAGGTCTGACTCCTTTTTGAACACCTGGACCTGATTTTTACATTTGGTGCTGAAAACTGGGAGGGTCTTCCTGTCTCCCGCACCAGGACTGAGGTTCACTCTCTCCTGCAGATGAACCAGGAAGCTCCTGAACTGCTTTTGTTTCCCTTCATCCAGGCTGACAGTAGTGGGGTAAGTTCCTTTGCATTTCCCTTGGCCTTCTGGTTATACCCTCCATTACAGGGGTCTGTCTGTAAGTTGTGCGTGTGCCACAGACTCCCCCACCCATTCTGTTCAGTACCCTGGCAGACTGTGGAGATGTCCCAGGCTCCAGATTTACGCCATAAGCAGCTGGTCTTTTACTCAACTGTGGTCTGGTCTCAGTTCACTTTAGACAATGGATCCAAATGGCCTCAGAAAAAACTTTTGACTTTCAAACCTTCACTTATTTGTGCAGTTACTGTCACTGGACAGGGAAATGATAAAAAAATGCCATATGTTCAGGCCTTTGGGGATTTGCACTCTCATCCTCCTCCTGTCTGGTAGCTAGAGTTCCTCCACCCCTTTCTACTACAGCTATGGATCCTCCTCCTCCTCCAAACCCTCCCCCCTCATTCCCTCTATATCTACCCCAGTCTGTAAGTGGCAGAGGGGGCCCAGCCTCCACTGGTTCCTACCTCACAGGTTTCTACTGATTAAACCTGTGTTACTGTTGAGCTGCAACTCTCTCCTTTCTATTTCCTGCATTTTTGTCTCTCTTCTTACATAAATAGTGAAGAATCTATTTCCTATTGGTTTTCTCTATGTGTGCACACCTGTATTGTGTTTGTCAATTTATGTGCTGTACATTGTATCAACATGGTACCATATTGGTTTAAATGAGTGCTCATAAACTAAATTTTAATAAATGGATCCAAATGACTCTCTGTTCACATGATTTAAAGAGACTCAATTTAAATTGGTTAAACAGGAGTAAAGATGTCTTTGAAATTCCTAACCCACATGTTTTTCCAGGTGGTCAATCAATAGAATACTGATTTCTCTAAATGTTAAGTGTAACATTCATTGCTTCCAGGATTTTTCTTCAACAATGGAGAAACAGCTTATTCTGGTTATCTACACTTGTCTGATAATATAAATGGGATTAATCTTTATACATGTTAAAAAGAGGACATTTGATTCCTGTTGTTAACTGTGAATTCAGTTGCTCTTGGCTTCTTGGATTCTATAGGGCAAAACATATTTGGGTCTATTAAATAAATTTTTGATAAATGGAAAAATTTAAGGTTGTTTTCTGGACCCTCAGTAAAAGCAAAACTGAAAATTAAAATTCTGACAGATTGAATTCTAACAGGTATAACAGGTATACAAAGGGTACAAAAGTTTCAACTGTTTTGACTTTTATATGAAACAAAATATTTCAGCTTAAGAGTAATTGGGAATTACTTACAAATGGAAGTTTAGGAAAGGATCAACAACTGGGAAATTTAAGAAAGAATCAGAAGCTGGGAAAGAATATATTAATAAGACAAAGTCTGATTCTTTAACAACAAGGTTTCTTACAACATTGGTATGCTTATCAAGATGATTTCTTATGTCTGTTAAGTGTTATTAGGGAAAATAAATCTAGAATTTGTACCTGTTTTAAAGTCTTAAATGATTACTGTACAACTGGTTAAATAAACTACTGTTATTTCAGGATATCATTGCTGATATTCTAGACCTATATGACTAAAGATACATATACATCTGAAAACTGAATTCTCAAACTTTCCTCTATATGTGTTACATAATTTAAGGTAGGCTGGTTAACTAAGGCAGGCAAGTTAGCCAAGTGTTGTCTTTTAAATATTGTTCATTTTAAACTTGGCTTAAATTTGTTTTAAATGCATAGAGGTTTTATCACTAATGGACTGCATTTATGAATAAGTCTTTGATCACTGATACTGTTTCTCTTGGCAATTTCATTTTGTATTTTTCAACTGTTTTGAGTAAGTGTCTAAATTGCAGAAGGTTTGTGGAAGGTAAATCTCAAAACTTGTGTATTATTCAGTTGAATATAATTGGCACAATCAGTTAAAACTAAGATTTCTCTTATGGCCAAAAATGTATTAAAGCTTTGTCTAAATCTTATGTAAGTTATGTAACCAATAAGTGCTCTCTTATATAGATTATATTTGACATAGAAGGGCCATACTGCCACTTAAAAGCCTGACATATCTGTTTGCTTTGACTAAGTCTTTTTCCTGGTCATTAACACTGTTTCCTAAATGTATATTCAGATGGACTCCAAAAATAATACTTGAGAACTTTGTACAATACTTTGAAGAGGCAAATATCAACTTCAAAAATAAAACACAATATTTTTCAAGATCTGTATCTTGCCTGAGCTAAGACTCAGTCTCTCACCTTATGGTTGCAAAGTAGAATTAAGTTATTTACTCTTGCTAATTCCTTGCTGTATTTTCCTTGTAAAATTTTAAAACTGTTGCTTATCATTGTTTTGTAGAAATACTACTTCTAACAGAAAAACCTGAATTAAGACACAGCATCACTTACAGGATCCTAACTAAACAAGAGGGATAACTATAAAACTGTCACATAGTATTTCCACTTTAAGTCTGGTGAAACTGGCCTTCTGGACGTTTAACACCAAAGTTAAGATAGTTAAAGGGTTAAGGAAAATAGTCAATATTTTGGGCCTTGCTCTGTTTGGTCAGCAAAACTCAGGGGAAATGAGACTTATCTATAAGCTTGACAACTCTGGGTAACATGACCTCCCAATCAGGGAGATAAGGTGACCCAAGAGAACAGAAAGCCACCTAGGTAAATGCTGCAAGGACAGGAAGGTTATTGGGTAGGGAGATGTCCCTGATGCTTCCAAGCAAAGCCACATTGGTCAGTAAGACCCTGAAATATACTGGCAGATGGCACAACTGGTAGAAGAGCCAAGAGACTTTTCACAAGTTCCTCAAGAATGACCCTGACAATCTCAACTGACTTGTAGCAACAGATAGGAACAAGATCAGTTTTGATCAAGTTAGTCTTAAGCACCTGGCAGGAGAATATAACCAAAGCTCAGTCCTACATGGACATTTAGCAACAAAGGCAATGGCTCTTTTTTAAACATTAGTTGATGTGCATGCTTTCTATTTTTCTCAAAGGTAAAAAACAAAAAACAAAAAACAAAACAAACAAACAAACAAAAAAAACCTGGGAATTTACACAACCAAAGGAAATATCTCTACCAGACAGAAGTTAACACTAAAGAGTAAACTGTTTTACAGAAACACATGAGACTACAGCCCAAGGATATATAAGCAATTTTAAGAGCTGAATGGCACATTTTTCACGACTCTTCAAAGAACTTTCCTTACCATTACACTTCCTCTACCTAAGTACCTTGCAACCAAACCATACAGGTCTCTCCACATAATGGCACCTTGACAAAAAACAACAACAACAAAAAAAAAAAAAAAACACTTAAGTTCCAATATGCCCTTTGCTTTCTGTGTGTCCTTGGTTTTAGTTCCTCAGCTGACACTATATAGTGAAGCTGAATTAATCTGCTTTGCTCACAATCCCCTCCCTAGGGAGGAACAGACCATTTTCCTACCAGTGGTGGTTGGACTCTCCCAAGCCTCCTCACTTGATGCCTATGGTTTGGGGTGAGGAGGACTTGGTTATACAGTCACTGCCTCCCAGAGGCTAGAACAGCAACTCCAAGAGGCACTGGAGACATCTGGTGCCTCCCTGGCCTCCCTACAAAGACAAATAGCATGTATTGCCCAAGTTTCCTTGCAGAAGTGCTGAACACTGGCTCTCCTGACAGCAGATGAAGAGGGAACATGTCTATTCCTAAAAGAGGAATACTGCTACTACATTCATGAAACTGGGATACGTGAGAAAAATGTTGGAACTCTCAAATGTCTGAGCGAGAGGCTTAGGCAGCAACAGTAAAAAGGCCCTTTGCCAGGAGGCCAAACTCCACTCTTGTCAACTGGCTGACTCAATTCTTACTCTCATATTAGTGATAAGACTCCTTCTAATGATTGCTCCTTGTCTCCTCAGGTTTGCCAGACACCACATGAGCGATGTTGCTGGAGTAACATACACCAAATGCTCTTGCACCCTTACAACCGCTTCCCTACCCACAAACCAACAATGGAAACTTCCCCTCCTCCACAATGCCCCATTAACAGCAGGAAATAGCCAGATGGAAATCAACATCCTATATCACCAAAAACGCCAGGATGTTAGGTCCATTTCAGGCAGCTGGATATGGGCAGGGTATCAGGCAGCCTGCATGTGGGAAGGAACAGCCTATCAGATGCTGGCAGATAAACCCCAATAGTATATCACAATCATCCGATGATCAGTGGAGTCTCAGTCAATCTCTGAAGGATATGAGACCCCCAAACTTCTCTGCTCACCCTGGACTATAAAGTTGCAGCCCAACTGTGGCCACATGTGTCTTCCCCAGCCTGTCCTTGCTCTGGCAGGCTGATGAACATCTCCCCTGAGCTGATTCTCAATAAAAAGGTTTTGCTCAGCCACTTTTAGGTCTGACTCCTTTTTGAACACCTATGCCTGATTTTACAATTATGAACTAAAAACATAAGTTTTAACTCACTTATTTATTTCTCTTTAAATGGAATACAATGGAAAATTTGTATTTCTTTAACTGCTAAAGCCATAGTGTCCAGTTTCATTCCTGGATCATAGTAGGTACTCTGTTATTGATCAGCATTAAATTAATAACATAATGTGTGAATGTGTATTTAATGATTCATTGATCAAATAATAGAATTGCAAAAAATTGTGTAAATGAATTAATAATGGTAACAATAGGCCTCTTATCTTCACTTAAAAACACAGGAAGAAATAATAGGTCTTTTTAAAAGCTGAAATAGGAAGCTATAAGGAAAACATCAGTTTCGTTAGCTCTAGATTTTCTGGTATGTACATATATCAGTGATTTAAGATGGTAGTAGGGATTAAAGTTGGAATTTTTTAAATGGCATTTGGTTTTTCAAGTTTGATGTTTCAGTTGTAGATATGAAACAGAAAAAATATAAAGGGAAATGTCTTTAAGAATAGGAAATGTAATTTTAATGAAAAGATGTCAAGGATGAAGCAAATGGTGATAATCTATACAAGAAGTAGCAAGACAGGGGGAAAAATCTAGTTGGAATTTTGGTTGATCCAGAGGAAATTTTTTTCTTTTTCATTTTAGAAGACAAAGAGCATCTGCTGCTCCAAGTGAAGAAATATGCATATCAATTGGACATCCCCAAAGCTAGTAAGGGGAGTCCACAAGGAAGGTCCCAAAACAGACACTCCCTTCTGCTAACAAAGGCACGGCATTTCTTCTGCCCAAACAGATGCTCAAAGGCACAGGCCTCAAGAGAGTGGATCTAGCCAGAACTCCTGTGCCCAAACTCCTGGGCTCTGGGCAAGAAAAACAATAGCTATGAAACTAAAAAAAGGGAGAGTCCCACACCTTCTTCCACTTTGTTCAGATCTCCCATTCTGGGGCAAGTCTGCTCTGCTCCCTATGCGCTGCTTTCTATTATTTTCTTAATATAAAATCTGTCTGCTACGCTTGTCTTGGCATCCCTTGGTTTCATTCTTTGACTCCAGGGAACACACCTGACTTCCACCAAACCAGCATCAGTAGTATTAGAAAATATTTGAGCACTTATTTCACTGTGTAAACCCAAGAACTGAATTCTTGAATGTTCATATGAATATATTTAATAGAGAATACTGGAAGTTTTTTCTGTTTTCCTGACCATTGTCCCCAGTTACAGACTTTTGAACAGGGTCTTCTGCTAGTGAATTTAGTCTTCCATCTAGTTTTCTGTTTAGAATTTACCTTTTGAGTTGCAGACTCAAGCTAATGCTGTGTGCACATGTGAATGTTTTTATGTATCTATACACACATATATACATTTACTATTTATATATATGCATTTATTATTTATAAATTCTATACTATTCTGAGTTCCAAGTTATCCTACAAAAATGTCAGGATCATTTCTGATGCCAGTTTGGTGGAAGTTGGGTATGTGTCCCCTGGAGATGAAGAATGAAACCAAGGGACCCTGAGACAAGCATAGTAGACAGATTTTATTTTAAGAAAATAACAGAAGCAGAGCAGAAGGAGCATAGCAAACTTCCCCCAGAGCAGGACAGAGCCAAAGAGGGAGTGGGACTTGGCCTTTTCAAAGTTTCATAATCATTGTTTTTTCCTCCCCAAGGCTTAGAGTTTGGACACAGAAGTTCTGGTTAGATCCAGTCTTTGGCCTTTGTCTTCTGCAGAAGGAATACAGTGTCTTTGTTTGCCAGCAGAAGCAAGTGTGGGAATTGGGACCCTCCTTACTAGTACTGGGGATATTAAATTGATATGCATATGTGTTCATTGGGAGCAGCAGATGCTGTCTGTCCTCTGAAAAGAAAAAGTTTCCTATTGATCAACCCAAAATTCCAGCTACCCATTTTCCTCCTGTCTCATTTCCATATACCACTTTAAACTTATCATTTCCCTTTAGGAATTGATTCAATAATACATTCACTTAATAAATAGATATGGATCATCTCCTAAAGAGAAGGTCTTTATCATTTAACAAAGATAAAGGTCTTAGATCTAATGAACTTTTGTTCTTCATACAGTAACATGCAATAAACAGGAGATATAATAAATAAATATCACAGTTCAGTAGAAGCTGATAAGAAATAACAAGACAAAAATGGGAAAGAAAAATGAAATCAGTTTATGGGAGATCATGAGCATGGAAAAGTAGTATCAACAGTAATTTTAAATGGCTCGTCAGAGCAAGATCTTAAAGAGATAACATGATCTCGGATTAAAGAGATAGGGTGATAGTCTGGGCTTAAAGAGGGTGAAGAGTTATCCTTACAGATAGGACTGAAATATCATAATGTATGTAAGATAATTGGAGGTTGAAGTGACTAAGAGAGAGGGACCAGTAAGGACAATATTACAATTATACATTTTTATGGGAATGAGGTAATACAAAATTCAGAAATATTTTATATGAAATGCACTTACGATATTTAGCTAATAGTTTGGAATTAAGGTGTAGATGTTTTTAGAAAAATTGGGAACAGCATACTTTTCGTTTCTGCATCCAATCACCTACTCTGTTTGAAACGTTCCTTTACCTTATGGGTTATTTGTTTTTAATTTTGTTTTGGAAACAAAATATGCCAGAAAATATTTTCCTAGCCTTCCTTGTAGCGAAAGTTCAGATCTGTGATAATGTGATCAAAACTAGGTTGATGAGATCTATGTACACATTTAAAAAAAAAAAAGCTGAAAATAAATAAGTAAATAAATATTTAAAAAAAAACTAGTAAGTGATGAACCAAGGATGGCATAGACTCTCGTATTTCGAGGGGCAGCAGAGTGCTCCTACATCAATTTCTAGAGTCAGGAACACACAGAATTAATGACAGTGGAGGTACAGTCACTCTCTATACCTGGTGGTGTTTTTATAACTATTTATGTGGCTCATTATGAGAGTTACTTATGACTCTTATTCGCCAAGCCAAATTCTATAGTACTCCAAAAGTTTCCATGTTTAACAAAATATTCTTTAATAAATTTATATCCTGCACCTGATTTAGGCAAAGTTAGTCAATGTTTATGGGGTTAAAAATTATTGATATTAGGACCAAAGGCAGATATTGAATATCATTTACAAATATATGTATAATAATTGATGTTAAAGGATAGAAAGTGTGCATTAAATAGATGAGAACTTAAGAGAATAAAAATGATAGAGTGGGAGTATTTGGTAGGCTACTTGGAAGGAGGAAGAGGAATCTCAGGAGGAGCAACCTGAATTTGGGAGAGAAAAATGGTCATAAATAGGATAAGATTAGAAAGTGCTTCAGGGGAGACTCAAATTCCATAGAAATCATTGAGAACTTCACTGGGAACTTTCACAAGCATGTTTTGAGTAAAGAGGCTTTTGAGAGACATTCTCTCAAACCCTAAACAATGGAAGGTCACCTGAATAGCCGTCTAACTAGGAGTGATCTTTCTACCAAACCAAATACATTTATTCACAAAATGATGTGAATTGATGCCTAATTCCTCCAATTATATATAAATATATAAAGTTGAATTTGTCATGCCCAGCAGCCTACAGCTCCTGGAAGGATATGCAACATTCTTTATATTTTCCTTGGGCCTTAGTCTAGTTACTGTTCTAGGGTATGCAGTGCTAGGGCTGACCATGTGTTTCTTATTATTTCTTGTCCTTAATTACTTTTACTTCCCCAGTCTATCTTTCAACATATGGAATTTTCCATACCATATTTCAGGGTTGACTCTCAGTTATGTCATCGTTTATAGTTTGGATCTGAAATGTCCCCCTAAACTCACATATTGAAGGCTTGGTCACCAATGCAGCAGCAGGCGATAGGATTATAAGGGGTCTAATCTTATCAATGAATCAGAATCCACTGATGGGCTCATAAGTTGATGGACTATTGGGATGTAGCAGAAATTTTGGAGGTGTGGCCTGGTTGAAGGAAGTAGGTTTGATGGCTTTATTTTATTCTTGATCCCTTTCTTTCTCTCTTTTTTCTTTCTGTGCTTCCTGGTCTCTGTGAGGTGAGCAGTTTTGCTCTGCTATGTACCTGACCATGATGTTCTACTTTACTAGAGTCCCAAAGCAATGAGGCAAAGAGACAATGGACTGAAACTGAGCCAAAATAAATATTTCCTCTTTTAAAGTTGATCTTCTTAGGTAATGTGTTATAATAATCAAAAGCTAACACATTGTTATAATTTTATTCTTCATCCAGGCCTTTGTCTGTTAATGTGCACAAAAGGTCTGTGCTTTGTTGTATCTATCTCCACATGTTCTCAAGAAAAAAGAGAAAAATGAAACAGAGAAAACACATGATCTCAGCATTTACCCATCACTGACTCTGTAAGTAAGTAAAGCAGAGCTCCTTCAGCAATTCTATCAAAAAGCTTCAAGCTCCAGTGAGTCAGTTAGTAAGAGACTTGTTATTCAAAAATATTGAGAGTAGCTTTAAACTCTTCCACTGACTTCCCTCTTCTAGGTATAGTTCTCCACCCACTTTGAACATTGTTTACTGTCTGCCTGGACAGGGATCTACTGCAAATGAAATCTCTGCTGACCCGTAAGGCCCACATGTACACATGAGTGATTCCCAGAGGCCTATTCTGGTTATTGAAATCAAGGATAACAAAATCTTTTTCATAATACGATTCTCCTGCTCAACTGATCCTGTCTATATATTTTTTCCTTCTTTCTGGTAATGAGATTGAACTCAGTATCTGGCACATGCCCTGAGTAAGTGCCCTACCACTGAACTACATCTCCAGCCCTATGACTGACTTTATTTATTTATTTTTTTGAATTGACAATTAATAATTTTATTGACTCTTAATAGAAGCTCCAGAAGTAAATTTGCTGGAAGATTGTCTTTGCCATCTGTGAAGCAGACTCCTCTGATCAATGTTGTCTTAGCTATTTTAGAGTGTTCATGAATACCAAAAAATTTTTATTAAGAGTATATAGAGATACAAATGAGAGGGAAACATTATCAGACCATAAATAACCAAAGTATATATACATAGTTATCCAGGGGTAATGCCCAAACATGGATGACCACCTTGAGTTTCACCTGTTGCAGTTACCCCCAGGAGAACTCTTGCATAAAATGGGTATCTCATGGAGGAATAATATCTGCTTCTGCAATGGTTTGCCTATATTCCCACTCTCCAGTATCCTAGGAGATTTTCAAATACCCTTCCCGCACCCCTCCCCCTCCCTACGCCTCCCAGTATCCTAGGGTACCATCCCCCTATTATGCTGACAGTCATACAGTTTGAGAATATTATTAGTTTAGCCATTTAACCTACTGCTTCCCCATGTATTCTAGCTTCCACATATGAGAGAAACCATTCGGCCCTTGAGTCTCTGAGATTGGGATACCTCACTTAGTATAATTCTTTCCATCTCTGTCCATTTGATATCAAAAGCCATAATATGGTCTTCTCTAATGGCCGAGTAGTATTCCATTGTATGTATGTACCAAAGCTTTTGTATCCACTCGTTGAGTGAGGGGCATCTGGGTTGGTTCCATAGTGTAGCTATGGTAAATTGAGCTATAAACATTGAGGAAGCCACATCACTATAATATGCTGATTCTAACTCTTTTGGGAAATTCCCCAGTAGTGGGATAGCTGGGTCATAAGGTGGTTCCATCCTTAATTTTTTGAGGATTCTCCACACTGCTTTCCATAGTGGAGGAACCAGTTTGCAGTCCCACCAGCAGTGTAACAGAGTTCCTCTTTACCCACAGCCCCTCCAGCATCTGTGTTTGTATTCTTCATTTTTGCCACTCTAATAGGTGTGAGGTAGTATCTCATTGAGGTTTTGATTTGTATTTCCCTTATAGCTAATGATGTGGAGCATTTTCTCATTTTTTATGGGCTTTCTGGACTTCCACTGGAGAGAAGTTCCTTTTGAGTTCTTTAGCCCATTTATTGATTGGATTATTTGTGGGTTTGGAGTTTAGTTTCTTTAGTTCCCTGTATATTTTGGATATTAGTCCTCTGTCAGAGGTGTAGCAGGCAAAGGGTTTCTCCCATTCTGTAGGTTCTCTCTTGATGTTCTTGACTAGATCTTTAGCTGTGCAAAAGCTTTTTAGTTTCATTGCATCCCATTCATTTATTCTTGATTTTACCTCATGAGCCATGGGAGTTTTGTTAAGGAAGTAGCTGCCGACTCCTATATGGTGTAGTGATGACCCCACTTCTTTTTCTAGTAAGTTTAAAGTTGTTGGCTTAATGTCCAGGTCTTTGATCCATTTTGATTTAATTTTTGTGCAGGGCAAAAGTTAAGCATCCTGCTTCAGTTGTCTACATATGGCTGTCCAGTTTGTCCAACACCATTTGTTGAACAAGCTATCTTTCTTCCAGACTATGCTTTTGCCCCCTTTATCAAATATCAAACACTTAAAGATATAGGGGTTTGTCTCCGGATCTTCTATTCTGTTCTACTGATCTTCGGTTCTGTTTTGAAACCAATACCAAGCTGTTTTTACTACTACCAAATTTTTGAGGAGCAAAATTAAAAGTTGTAGTCCCAAAGTCTTGCTTTTAAAGATTTCAGAAAGTAGTGTGATTTATAATCTATTTTATTGGCAATCTCCAATAAGGATGACTAGATTAAGGAAGAACTTTTGGAGTTAAAAGCAATAACTCATATTTTCCTACTATTTGAATTGTTCTTAGACCTGGGTAGTAGGGCAATTCCCTAATACCCCATAGTTTAAAGTGCTGAGATTGCACAGACATGTTAAAAATTTATGGGGGACCCATGGGCATCAATAAAATTATTATTACTATTAAATTCTTTTGGTACCAGGGATTGAACCCAGGGGCACTTAACCACTGAGCCACATTCCCTACCCTTTTTATTTTAATTTTGAAACAGGGTCTCACTAAGTTACTTAGGGCCTCTCTAGTTGCTGAGGCTGGCTTTGAACTAGTGATCCTCCTGCCTCAGCCTCCCAAGCCACTGGGAATAAATTACTTTTGTTGGACTCAGAACTTGAACAGATTTAGATAAAACAGACTTACATAGTTTTCACTAAATGAACATTTAATTATGATCAATATTGTGAGAATTAAAAAAAGGAAATTATCCCTCTCAAGTTTGCATATCACCAGCAACAAATGGAATGCTGATCACTCCATTGGAAGAATAAAGTATATTATATTCAGAAAATTACCAAATTGAATGGAAATATCAATCACTACTTTCTGGATTGTGAGAATCTTCTGATGCAAATTAGTTGTATAGGAATTATATAGGAGTAATATGACATAATACTTAGTATTTTATCCCATTTTTGAAACAGAAAAAAATTGGTTACTAGATTTCAAATACTAACATAAAATGCAAATCATTTTGTTATT
The DNA here is from genome assembly GCA_004027875.1 of Aplodontia rufa. NCBI lineage: Eukaryota > Metazoa > Chordata > Mammalia > Rodentia > Aplodontiidae > Aplodontia > Aplodontia rufa. The sequence continues at coordinate 19,460 of PVKS010019745.1, forward strand.
ATTATGTATTGTGCAAATTAGTTTCACAGTCAGCTTTGTCAAGTTATCTATGACTAAAAACATTTAGTACTCAATTAAAACAGCACATATTATACCAAGAAACAAAATAGTTCATATATGATTATGAACAGACCTAAACAAATAAAAAATAATCAATAGTATTGAACAAATACAAATGCATTAGAAACATAATATTAGTGTAATTCTTTTGTGTAATTCTGTGATAAAGTCCTGGGCCTCTCATATGCTAGGCATGTTCTCTACCACAGAACAACATCTTCAGCCTAGTGTGATATTTATAATAGAACCAGATTATGTATCCCACAGGTAGTTACACATAATGGTATCCATTATTGAGTCTCTAACATCATCTCATATGCTGAAAGAAAAAGAAAAATCTCTTGGTGTACTAAACATGATTTTATAATTTGACCTATAGTAGACAAATATGCATGTAGAATGAAAGTAATTTAATGACAGGAATAATTCCTATAGTGGATGCATAATTTAAACTGACATTATTGATCAAATGAATAACAAATTTAAAAAATGAATGATATTTAAAATAAATTAAGTAACTAGGGAAGATTTGACTTCTGGAATGGCAGTACAAAACTGATAAAACCTCATGACAAGAAATGAGCAAATCTGTAAAAAAACTTTAAAAAATCCTTTAAAGCATATGGAAATTGTCCCAGAGTAAACCTAGAAACATTTATTCAAGAGAATCTCCAAATTTTAATACCATCAATGAGTCTATGGCACAGACCCACTCAACCATGATGCACTTTCTCCTTGTCCTTCCTTTATTTTTCCTCTTCTACCTCAACATTTTTTTTTATTACCTCCATTCTGGAAGAGAACAAGAAATCAGGGCTTCCTCCCCGCTCAGCTGCCAGTCAAGTGGCATGCTGTCTTACCAGGTGGGACAGACTGCCAGCATTTCTCATCCCTCTCAGCGCCACGTTTCAGAGGCTAAACTTCTAGCATTTGAAGTTCAGGAATTGGGGGCTTCTTTCTTTCATTTAGCCCCCATGGTAGAGGTTCCACCTCAGTCTTGGCAGGTCAAGACTGCTGAGCAGTCATCAATCTTTCAGGTGAAAAGTCTTCAAAAGTTTTTCGCAGGTAGAGAGAAAAGGCACAAAAACAGGAGCGCTTGACAGTTCTTACTAAAGGAACTGACTTAATTTGAAACTGACAGTGTTGAAGTTCAACCTGAAAGTTGCTCAAAAACAAAGATTTTGGTAAAAAGCAATTAAGAGCAATAAGGTAAAATGTAGGCCAGCAACTTTACCAGAGTACCAAGTAATGAGGCAGCTAATAAGACAGCCACTGTAGTCAGAACAAACCTCAAACACACCTCAAAATCTGGCTCTGCAAATAGGGTCTGAATTTAATTGGCTCAGACTGTGAGACCAATTTATACTTCAGGGCAACATTGAAAACAGAACAATCAGCCTGCAATCAGTGAAGACTAATAACTAGGTGTGATACCAGCAGAGTCAGGCAGGTTAACAGAGCAGGAAAAGACAGAGTCAAATAGAACCCTGTCAAAACCACTGTCGTTCCAACGTGACTGTCCATAACATCTGCTTTTACACATTGGTCCTGCTTTTGCTTTATAAAACTACATTAATATTTCTTTAAAAAACCTCTTCTCTGCAAGCTTTTTTAAAATAGTATTATTATAATGTATATTGAATTATGTTCCCCTAAATTCACAGGTTGCATCCTTTATTCTCAATATGAATGTCTTTTAGGGATAAGACCTTTGAGAACCTAGGGGGCTAATTAAATTACTTAAGATTAAATGAAGTCATAGGGTCCTAATCCAATAGAACCCGTATCCTCATATGAAAAGGAAGAGGAACTAGGAAGGGTGCTCACAGAACTAAGATGAAAGCACAGCAGGCAGCTGGCTATTTATAAACCAAGAGGACATGATTATTAGAAATTAACATAGCCAGTACTTTGATCTTGGATGTATGGCCTCCAGGACTATGAGAAAATAAATGTCTGTTTCTTAATCCACTCAATCTGTGGCATTTTGTCATGGCAGTCCTGGTTCACTGATATAATGCCCATTGCCCCTACCCCCAGTTTGGCTATGAACTTTTTAATAGTTATTAAATTACATGAGCATTAAATTGTGTCTACTTATTTGTTATGGAATCTCAAAAATCATGGTATTCAAAAGAAAGCAGGTGCACATCTATATTATTACCTACTAACTTCTCGATCTTTCAGATCAACAATCCCATTCACCAATTTTCCTTTCAACTGTGGGAAACTTCTATTTATGTCCTCCATGAGATTCTCATTTAATCTGTTATTTTTTTACAATTTCTAGAAATTATTTTGTGTTTGAAGTATTCATAGCCATAGTCTTTCATTTATCAAAATGATGATAAGTTCATATATTACTTTCAATATATTAAATAAATTTTATTGCATTTTATATATAATTATTCCAACAGGTACAATATGAGTGAGATTGATTCTGTGACCCGAATGTTTGTGTATTTATGTGAGCTAATATTTTTTGGACTTATCTATGAAAAATTTCTTACATTTTATATGTGGTTATCTGTTTCTGCAGAGAATTTTTGTTCATCTCTGCCATTCAATGGCAATACATGACTATTTGAAATTAAATATTTGTCTTGGGTTTTTTTGTCCAACATAAGTAGTATGAATTTTTGACTGAACTCACAAATTATCAAATTTTTCAAATTCCACATTGGACAAAACTTTTATTTAGGAGTTATCAAGTGAGACTATTTTTTTTCTTTTATTACCTTTTAATTAAAAGAAGAATAAGACAAGTAATAGCCTTCTTTCTCCTGGGGGGTATCAAATTTTTTCCTCTCCAATCATGTCACATTTTAGAGGTCCTAATTTTATGTGGAAATCCTAAATGCGTGTACAAAGATTTGATAAGTTTCTTAGAACTTATCCTCCAAACCAAAAGGAATGGAAAGATTGTCGAATATTGAATGTTGGCTTTCAAACGTCCTACACTGCATTTTTGCTTTCTTCATTATTCTTTCCTTTGATGATCCTTCTCCATGTGGGAAGTTTATGCATTTAAAAATAGTTTTGAAAATGGATTTTAGCTATAATTTTTAGTATTCAGAACAAAAGAATTCCTTAGATTTCTACCTTCTAAAGTGCTTAAATGAAATGCCAGGGGAAATTTTCGGTGTGCAAAATTATGTTTACATTAAAGTTGGTCTGCCTTGTTCCACATATGTATAACTTTATTTATTGAACTAAAACCTGTGATTGTTTAATTATTCCTATTAAAGTTAACATTGTTGAACCTAGCCAAGTAAAGGGTAGAGATCATTTTTTTCGTAGCTGAAAGTGTTAGAACAATATGCTTTTGTACTTTCTCTGATTTGAGTAGGCAGCCAGGAACCTATCCAATGTCTTAGTTCAAGTGGATTCCACCAATGGTCTCAGGTTGGCAATCACTCGAACATGGAATTGAAACAAAACCTGTATTCTGGTGGTGGTGTTATTCTGAGGAAAGCATTTTTTTTAAAAGCAGTGCCTTTCCCACGTTATTTAATAAGAGAGCATAATTTAATTGACAGTGAGTTTTCTGAAGAAATATTATTTGTTATTATTTGCAATACAGTTATTGTCTGCTTAAAAATGCAGCATTAATAATCTAATCTGTAGTGGAATCATAAGTTCACATTTAAGTTCAACTTTAGCCATCTCCCAAAACAGGAAATTTTCAAAAATACTTTGAAAATTTTTGGATCACTCCAATGCCTCTTAGACATCTTTATAAAAAAATATATATATAAAGCAGTAAACTCAGATTAAAACAAGTCTTGAGTCAATGAAAGGCTGAACTCTAGGAAGCAAAATGGAAGAGGCATCCTGCAATTCAAGCTTTAAGGAAAATGGAACTGAAGGACCTCATAAATTGTAGAGTGTTCAGAATACAAGTTATAAAAATGAATAGGGTTGTGGTCTCTATTGAATTATTGCTCAGGAGCACAAGATTAATCTGACATAACATAGCAACCAAAGCCTACGTCTAAACATCAATGTACTTGAACTGCCAATATCTGCCCTTGTGCTGAACTGCACAGTTGCAGGGGTCAGGGAGAAGTAATCTCATCCCATCAGTCAGAAAGAAAAAAGGAATAGACATAAAAAAGGGGAAAATATCAGAATCTAAAATTTCTTCTTATACTTCAAAACCAGTGTGAGTATAAAAAGGAAATTAACAATTTAAGAAAGCCCATTCTATCAACAGAGGATTTTTCTATTTAAATCTTCATGTAATGAAGAAATCTACTGTAGAGGAAAAGTGACTTTAGAAAGCACATATAATGTAGTTAGGGATGAAGGGAAGAAGACTAGGCACAAAAATGAATAAAATACTATAAATAAAAAGAGCAAAACAATAATAATGAACATGTGGAGATTAATATAATCAATTATAAATAATATATACTTTTAAATGATATTAAAATAAGGTAAAAATAAAAATGATATAAATTTTAGATTTTCCACAGAGAAAAAAAGTATTTATGATAGTCTTGGTATTCATCCACAGTTTAGCACATTGCAATATGAAGCTTAACATACTGGATAAATGCCAAAATGTTGAATTTAATGTATAAAGATAATGTGTTAACTTTGCAGAAACAAATAAATTAAAATATGAGGAAGAGGGGCTGGATTGGGGGCTTAGCAGTTGCATGAGGATGCAGATTCAAAAGTCAGCACCATGTACACAGTGAAGTGTCAGAGTAACCAAAGCCATATGAAAAACTAAATAAAATTGATTCTCTCTCTCTCTCTCACTGTCCCTTTCTCTTAAAAAATTAAACAAAAAATATGATTAAGCATGGTAGAGACAAAAATATTTCAAAATGTCATAACTTTTCTGAAACAAGAGACAAAAAGTCCTCATACAAGGAATAAATCTATAGTGACAAAAATAAGTAAAATTGTACAAAATGCTTTGTGAAAATACAAAGTGAAACTATGGGATATCAAATATACAAGAAGTTAAAACACCTATCAGAAATATTACAAATTATCCACAATGCAATTTTTAAAAATCATCTTATTAGTAACAACATTTCATCATTTATATTGATAAATGGAAAAGCTTGTGACATAAAATATGCATATACATATATACATATATCTTTGGTCTCAGCTCTCAGTTCCTGACACAAAGCTCCTAAAACCTTTGTTATATCCTGGGTAATAGGGATGATAGGAACATCTTCTTAAAATACTATTTGATCTTAGTCCCCGGCTCCTGAGAAAAGAACTTCCCAGACTTTTGGGATCTTCAGAAGGATGCAATGTTTTTGTTTTTGAGATGACTGGGAGCTAGGGTGCCTAGAAAGCTCAAGAGTAAGGATTGGTCAAAAAAAAGATTATATCTTGATTATAGGGCTGGAAATTTATGCCATTTTCCTCAGCTTCCAGGAAGGAAGGAAGGAAGGGCTGGAGATTGAGATAATCACTAATGGCTATTGAATTAATTATGAATGAAAAATGAATCCTCTGTAAAAAGCCTTTGTAGGATTTATAGGGTTTCTGGGTCAGTGAACACATCCTTATAAAAATCAGGAGTGGGTGTTTGGGATCAAATGTTCAGGCTCAAATGTTGGAAAAGGAGTCAGACCTAAAAGCAGCTGAGCAAAACCTTTTTATTGGGATTGGTGACTCTTGGGCCAGATTCATCTGCCTGCCAGAGTGAGGATGGGCAGGGGAAGTGGCACATGGCCCCAGCTGGGGAGTGACTTTATAGTTTGGGGTGGGCAGAGGAAGTTTGGGGGTCTTGTCTTTCGGGGATTGGCTGGTGACTCCATCGATCATCGGAGGATTGGGAGACAACATTGGGGCTTGTCTCCTAGCATCTGATTGGTTGTTCTTTTGCACACTTGGGCTGCCTGATGCCCTGCACCCACCCAGCTGCCTTAAGATCCTGAATTTTTTTGGTGATATAGGGTGTTGATTTCCATCTGGCTACTTCATGCTTTTTATGGGGAGTTGTGGGGGAGGGGAAGGTTTGGGTGTTGGTTTGTCACTAGGGAGGTGGCTGTAAGGGTAGAAGAGCATTTGGTTTTATGTTACTCCAGCAACTTCGCTCATGTGGTGTCGGGTGAACCTGAAGAGACAGAGATGAGTCATTAGAAGAAGTCTTATCACTAATATGGGAGTAAGGATGAGGGTCAGCCAGGTGACAAGAGTGGAGTTTAGCCATCCTAGCCAAAGATTATTTGACTACTGCTGCCTAAGCCTCTCACTTAGATGTCTGAGATTTCCGAAATTTTTCTCAAGCAGCCCAGTTTCATCAATGTAGTAGCAGCATTCCTCTTTTAGAAATAGGTGTGTTCCCCCTTTGTCTGCTGTCAGGAGATCTAGTGCTCAGAAGTTCTGCAAGGAAACTTGGGCAATTGATGCTATTTGTCTTTGTAGGGAGGCCAGGGAGGCAGCAGATGCCTCCACTTCTTCTTGGAGTTGATGTTCTAGTCTCTGAGAGGCAGGGACTACGTAACCAAGACCTCCTGCCCCCAATCCAGAGGCAGCAAGTGAGGAGGCTTGGGAGAGTCTGACCACCACTGGTAGGAAAAAGGCCTGTTCCACCCTAGGGAGGGGATTCTGAGAAAACCAGATTATTTCAGCTTCACTATATTGTGTCAGCTGAAGAACTAAAGGCAAGGACGCATAGAAAGCAAAAGGTATATTGGAACCTAAGTTTTCTGTCAGGGTACCATTACACCAAAAAAAGAAAAAAAAAAAAGAATCCTGGAGGAGCAAACACTAAAGAAGAGATCTGTATGATGATTCGGTTGCAAGATACTGAGGTAGAGGAAGCATAAAAGAGTAGGAAAAGTTCTTTGAAGAGTTGTGAAAAAGGGGAACCCCTCTAAATGTGACATTTTGCTTTTAAAATGGCTTGTGTATCCTTAGACTATAGTCCTATGTGATTCTATAAAACAGTTTATTCTTTATTGTTAAATTCTGCCTGGTAGAGATATTTCCTTTGGCTGTATAAACTCCCAATTATTTTACCTTTGAGAGAACTAATAAACATGCATCTCAAGTAATGTTTAAAAAAGAGCCGTTGTCTTTTTCTTTTTTTTTTTTTTTGTTAAATGTCCATGTAGGCCTGAGCTTTGGTTATACTCTCCTGCCAGATGCTTAAGACCAACTTGAACAAAATTGATCTTGTTCCTATCTTTTGCTACAAGTCAGCTGAAATTGTCAGGGTCATTCTTGAGGAACTTGTGAACAGCCTCTTGGCTTTTCTACCAGTTGTGCCATCTGCCAGTATAGATCAGGGTCTTGCTGACCACATGTGCCTTTGCTTGGAAGCATCAGGGACACTGACCCATGAATGATCATCTTTGCAGAGTGTGTACTGGTTGACTTTCTGTTCTCTGGGGTCACCTGATCCCCCTGAACCTGAATAGGAGGTCATGTTACTCAGAGTTGCCAAGCCTGAAGAGAAGTTCCATTGTCCCCTGAGTTTTGCTGACCAAACAGGGCAAAGGCCAAAATATTGACTATTTTCCTTAACCCTTTAGCTATCTTAACATTGGTAATCTGGTTTGGGCATTAAACATCCAGCAGGCCAGTTTAACCAGTCTTAAAGTTACTATGCTACAGTTATATATTTACCCCTTTGGTTTAATAACAGTAGAAGTCAGCATTAGATCTTATCTGTCCTATAGGTAATGGCATGTCTTAATTCAGGTATTTTTTTCTGTTAGAAGTAGTACTTCTGCAAAACACTAATAAGTAACAGTTTTAGATATAAAGGGAATGAAGGGGGAGGGTTTGTAGGAGGAGGAGGAGCCATAGCTGTAAGCGGAGGGACTGTAGCTGTGGGAGGTGAGTAGGAAGAGGATTGAGATAAGTAAGTGGGCAGTGGTTGGAGCTGAGAGCAGCTCCCACGGTCTGTGGGCTAGTGGAGGGGGGGGGGAAGGAGATAAAAGATGAGGAGGAGTAAGTAAGAAGTGGGGGGCAAGACCGCAAATTCCAAAAGGCCTGAACATGTGGCATCTATGATCATTTCCCTGTCTGGTGACAGTCATAGTGAGTATTTGAAAGTCAAAAGTACCAAAGTGTTGAATAAAAGACCAGCCATTTACAGTGTAAGTCTTGAGAGAGTTGAGCAGGCTGAGGCTGGGACATCTCTTTAGCCTAAGGGAGCACAGAACAGAATTGGTGGGGGTCTGTGGTATGCATGACTTAAGGATAGACCCCTATGAAGGAATTAGCATTTCCCATGGACTTTCAGTATTACTCGGGGGTGGACAGGAGCAGAAAGAAGAACAGGTGTGGGGGGGTCTGTGGCCCACATGACTTCAGATAGACCCCCACAATAAAGAGTGTAACTAGAAGGCCAAGGGCAATGAAAAGGAACTTACCCCACTTCTGTTGGCCCAGATGAAAGGAAACAAAATGGTGCAGGAACTTTCTGGTTCATGTGAGGGAGAGGGTGGTCCTCAACTCTAGTGGGGGAGGCCCGAAAATGCTCACAGGTTTCGGCACCAAATGTAAAAATCAGGAGCAAGTGTTTAGCACCAAATGTTCAGGCATGGATGTTGGAAAATGAGTCAGGCCTAAAAGCAGCAAAGAAAAACAGTGGTTCTTGGGTCAGATTCACCTGCCTGCCAGAGAGAGGGTGGGCAGAGGAAGTTTGGGGGTCTCATCCTTCAGGTATTGGCTGGTTACTCAGTTGATCATCGGGTTGGGAGACGCCATTGGGGCTTGTCTGCTAGCACTTGATTGGTTGTTCTTTAGTGCACTCGAGCTGCCTGATGCCCTGTCCCCACCCAGATGCCTGAAATCAACCTAACAATCCCCATGCCAGAAGGGTTGCTCACCCCAACTTCATAGGAACAGAAGCTCCTGCATACAGGATCCTTCTGGATTTCATCCTATCTATGTAGTTCTTGATCTTGCTGTTTGTCTATATCCTTTGTAATTTCTTTATAATAAATCTGTAAGAGTAAATAATGTCTTTATGTTCTGTAAGCCCTTATAAAAAGTCATGGAATCTGAAGAGGGGGTAATGGGAAACCCTGATTCATAGCCAATTTAGATAAAGTGTAAATAACCCAAGGACAAGATACTTGCAATTGGCATCTGAAGTAGGGACAATCTCACAGGACTGAGTCCTTACCTGTGAATTTGTACTAAATAAACAAAGCTCTAAATGGAACTAAATATTAGCTAATTAGCCAAGTATGACAGATATAAATAAAGTAATTAAAGTTCTGATTTTATCTTGATGGATGATAGACACTGAGAAATTTTAGACTTAATTAAAACAAAGAAAGACAAAGAATACACACTAGCTCAAATGAACCTGGTGTGATAAGTGATGGATATGGAAAATTATCAGAAGCCACTCAGGCAGTAAACTTCCATACTCACTGTTTCAAAATTTATAGACTTGGGTTCTCATCAGAACATATTACCTCAGGCCCTTATCAGATGATCCCTACCCTGTTGAAAAACATTGAAAAACCCAGTTTAACCAGAAAACTCACACCTTGCCTCCTTCCGCCTCATTCCCTCTATATCTATCTCAGTCTGTAAGTGGCAGATGGGTCCTAGACTCCAATGCCACCACAGACAAGTTTCCCCCAATAAACCTGTGTTACTGTTCAGCCTCTCTCTTTATTTCTTTCATTTTTCATCTCTTTCCTTACATTAAGTTTAATTCCACAAATAGAAATACGAAGTGAAACTATTAAGAAGAAAAGAGAAATTATATATGAATAAAAGAATTGCTTCATCAAGAAGATATTAAAATTGTGATGTCTGCATAATGCAATATATTAAACAAAAAACTGACAGGATTATAAAAAATTAAAAATTCTGTAATCTTAATGAGATATTTTAATGTAGTCTTCACAAAAATGAACAGCAAAAATGTACCAAAAATATAAGAAAATTCAACATTATAATAAAAATGTAAGTCAATCCTGACAAATTTGAGGCATCAAATTCATTCATTTTAAAAGGAAAATAAAGCTAAATGAAATGAAAAATATTGAAAGGAAGTATACCAAAAAGTCAAATAAAGATAAAATACAATAAATAATCATCTAAGTTAAAAACTATTCTGAGAAGAATAATAGCAAACTAACACTGTTGATGAAGGAAGTAGGCAAACAGGCCATTGTCAGATCTCATGGGAATGGGGCATAGTAAGGAGTTAGATAGTTTACAAAGAAAGAAAAAATATAAACTCATATATTTTCCTAAACTTGGAAACAAAAAGTTAAAATGGGCAATTTTCAGGAAGTGATAAATTCTCACATTGGCTCAAAGAGAAGTAGAAAACCTAATAAGAAATATATTTATTAAATAAAAAAACCTAGAGGATCAAAATCTAGCAGACAAATAGTTTGGATAAAATTAACATACCATAAATTCGCCAGTTTAAACTATGCAATTCAGTGAGTTTTAGTGTATTCACCAGTGTGTTAAAACATCTATAAACTCCAGAATATTTTCATTGACACCAAGAAATCCAGTGCCCATTAGCAGGTGTTTCACATATACTCTCCATGTAAAACTCAACATACAAATAATTTGCAAGTTTTTTTTTTACCAATTCTATAATTAAGTTTTGATTTTCCTTATGTCCATTGACTGAACAGAAGTTTTTAAATTTGAATCAAGACCAATAAGCTGATTTTTTTTTATCTTTTCACTCTTTTGTGTCATATCTAATTCTTTGCCAAATCTAAGAGTGTAAAGATTTAACTCCAATGCTTTGTTTTAATACTTTAACTATCATTTTATTTAACTTGTGTATCCATTTGGAGTAAGTTTCTATATTTGATGTGGGAGATACATCTCATTCCTCTCCAAGTAGAAATCCAGTTGTAACAGTATCATGTGTTGAAGAGTTTGTGCTTTTCCCCTGGAATGGACTGATTGCCATTGTTGAAATGGCAATTTGTCAATAAATGCTAAAAGTTTAGTTCTCATCTCTCCATTAGATTCCTCTAAGCTATTAGATCTGTTATCATGCCACTGTCACTCCCTTTTGGTTATTTTGGTTTTTAATGATTTTAAATTAGGAATGTGTTCTCTATGTTTTTTTTAAACCTTTTTTAACTTTTGGGGTCCCTTGTAATTCCATGTGAATTTGACAATCAGCTTTTCTATTTAAGCAAAGCAAGCTTTTGTAATGTTGATGGAGATTTACTTGAATTTGTTACTATTTGTTACTAGATGGGTACCAACACCTTCCCAGACAAGGCATGTTTCCTTAGAACGTTATGTGTTCTCTAATGAGCATCTACTATACGATGGTGTTTCTCCCTTAGATTGTTTCAGGCAATATTAATCTTGATAAAATTAAGAGCTCCATCCCACCAATAAGGGATATCTTTCCATTTATTTTGTCTTTTCTTAATTGTTATTACTATTATTATTTTGCAGTGCTGAGGATCAAACTCATTAGCCTTTGTGCATGCCAGGCAAACACTCTACTAATGAACTACAGCACTCAGTCTCTTCCATAATTTCTTTTAGCAATGATTTCTGGTTTTCAGAATAAAAAGCCTTCAGCCCCTTGATTAAATTTTTTTCCTATGAATTTTATTCTTTTAGATCCTTTTGTAAATGGAATTGCTAACCTGATTTCCTTTCTAGGTTGCTCATTGTAGGAGTACAGAATCAAAGCTAAATTTTATGCATTAATCTTATGCCTTGCAAAAGTATTAAATCCATTTATAGATTTGGGTACTTTCTTGTGAATGATACTTTTATTTCTTCCTTTCCAATTTAGTCATTTATATTTTTGTTGCTTGTGTAATTGCTCTGCCCAGAACTTCCAGTGTGTTAATGAATAGCAGTAGTGAAAGTACACATCCGGTGTTGTTCCTGATATTAGAGAGAAATCTTTCAGTCTTGCATCATTGAGTGCAATAGCTGCGAGTTTTTGATAAATGTGTTTTATCATCCTTACTGTTCCCAGCTTTCTTAGTGTTTTGTCATGAAAGATGTTTTCACATGTCTTTCTGTCATCAATTAAATCCCCATACTTTTTTGTTTGTTTGTTCTGTTATTGAGATGTAACTCGTGACTTGGTTTTCTTTGGCTAAAGCAGTCTTGCTTTCTGGAGTAAGTTTCACTAGATCCTGGTGCCTAACCTTTTAAATGTGATATCTGATGTAGTATGATAATATTTTGTTAGTATTTGCACATCTATATTAACAAGGCACACTGTTTTGTAATTGTGTTTTCTTATGTCTTTATCTGGCTTGATATCAGTGTAATGATGGCTTCTGCAAAGAGGAAGCTTTCATTCTTTTTCTATTTTTGGAACTGTTTAATAAAGATTGGAATTGGTTTTTCTTTAAATGTTTGTTAAAATTCATTGGTAAAGTCATCTGTTCCTGAGATTTTGTTTTTGAGGAGAATATTGAGTACTTAGTCATGTTTCTCTTGTTATTGTTCTATCGCAATTTTTCTACTTCTTCCAGGATAATGTATTGCAACCTTCCCAGAATAATAGAACTATTGGGTCATAGTTATAGATACAGATAATTGTTTTGTCTCTGGGTGGAAGTGTTGCTCCATTTGGAACTATTACATCCAGATAACAAAACAAAGTATCACAGGGACATGAAACAAAGTTTTTGTTAGTGGATCAGTTAGGATAATATTTTCAAACCTTTGAATCGCAGGCTGTGAATCCAACTAATGGAGAGACAGCACCACATACAAAATGATGACTTAAGAGTATATACAACCTTCTGAGGAAGGTGTTGTCACATAGCTTCTACTGTAACTGAGTTCTCATTAGCACACTCTACCATTCTCTCAAGTCAGCTGCTTCAGGATGATAGGAAACATGGGAACACCAGCAAATTCTAACAGTAACAGCTAGTAGCAGCACTTCATTTGCACAGAACTGAGTTCCTTGTTGAGAACCAATGCTGTGTGGAATACTTCTAGAGTAAGGAGGATGTTCCCCAAGGCCATTAATGATAGTTTTTTCATAAATACTGTATGCAGGGAAGATAAATTCATCTGCAGAGTGAATATCTTTTCCAGTAAGTATGAAGTATTGGTATGTAACCAACTTGCCACCAAATAGCTGACTGATCACCCCAGGTGTCAGGCAGTGTTTATCTCTGTTCCTGGCAGGTTGGGCACTCAATGGTCACTGTAGTAAGGGTGGTCTTGGTAAATATAAAATCCATTCTGCTGATCCCATGCATAAATTCACTCTCTGCCATCATGGGCATTTTGTCTTTAACAGTTAGGAAGTGACAGGAGTGGATGAGAAAGAGGTTGCCTTGTAGCCAGACACTAAACCCTCCTCAGCAGATTTCACTTGTTGATGAGCATTCATATGGAATGCAGTTAACTTCACTTTTTCCTTGTCCATTCATAGAGGGGAGAGTTCTATCCTCATTCCCAAATTTCCTTGTTTGATCTTACAACCATGTCCCTCTCAAATCCCTGACAAATCAACCAGACCATAGCCAATAGTCCATGAATTGGCATATAATTTCACATCTGGCCATTTTTCCTTCCAACAAAAATGTGCAAGCAAGTGCGCTTCTGGATGATCTGCCTGGAGGATTTCTCTTCCTTCATTTACATTCAAGTAGCTGGTGAAAATTAAGAAATTAGGAACTTACTTGTGCCATTTTGCTCTTTGCTTTCTGTATATAAAATAGAGTTGTGTCCATTAATATCTCTATTTTTATATTAATTTTTGGCTAGTTAATTATTTTGTAATGACACATTTTGGCTCACTTCTCATTTCTTTGTGCATTTTTAATATTTGTGATTACTATTGGGATTACACTTAATAGGCTGAATTCATAACCAATATGGTTCAAATTAATATAAATGTAACTTCAGTGGCATACAAAACTTCTGTACTTTAACACCTATCCCTATTTATGTTGTTGTCATAAATTATATCTTCATGTTTTGTGTGCCCAATAACACAGATTTATAATTGTTTCTATATATGTGTTTTTTAAATCCTATAGGAAACAAAAAATGACATTATAAATTAAAAATACAATTATACTTGCTTTTATGTTTGGTCATATATTTATCATTGCTGGAGATATTTATTTATTCATATAATTTTTAGTTATGGCCTATTGTCTTTTAATTTTGTTGTAAAGAAATAACTTTATCATTTCTTGTAAGGCAGGTCTAGCAGTAATGAACAATCTCAGGCTCTCTTTATTTCTGTTGTGGTTTGAAGTTTTGTCACCCAGCATATACGTGTTGGAAATTTAAACCCTCAAATTCTATATTAATGAAAATTGATTATAGGACCCTTGTAAGGTAATCGTGTCATGAGAGCATGGATTAACAGATTAGCAGCAGCATCTATAATAAAATTGAGATATTTGGGACATAATCTCTCTGTCTTATCTGCACCAATTCAGAAATCTTTGGGGGTTTCCCACCAACATGAAAACCAACACAAAATGGAACTATTTGACTTTGAACTTGCCAGTCTCAGAACTGTACAAAATACATCTTTAGTTTTTATAAAATCTCACTCTCTGGTATTCAGTTATAGCAACAGAAAACAGACTTTAGTAATAACTCAATTTCTACCACACTTTTGAAAGACAGGTTTTAATGGCTATAGAATTATTTTTTGATGGTTTTTATTTCAGAACTTTGGATACGTTATTCCACTGCGGGCTGACATCAATGATTTCTAAGAAAGTGACTATTGATCACACTATGGATCCTTCATACATTATTATTTCCTTCTCTTTTGTTGCTTTCTGCAATATCTTTGTATTCACCTTCTAATAGCTTTTTTAAAATTTGTCTTGATTTGGGACAAATACTTGTAATTCATTGAGATTCTTGGATTTATAAATTCATGTATTTAATAAATATTGAGATTTTTCAGCTGATATTGCCTACATTTCCTTTTAAACTTTTCCTTTCTCTTCCCCTGCTCTTAGTCAATAATATGTATTTGACTTCTTGAGAGGTTCCCTTAGATCCTGTAGGCTCTATTCACTTTTCTTCGATCTTTCTTTCTGATCTTCAGATTCATAAACTGTCATATTTCCCATTTTGCTATTTTTCTTCTGTTCAAATTTGCTGGTAAGCCACTTTATAAATTTTTTATAAAAATAATTACATTGTTCAGTTTCATAATTTCCATTTTGTTTTTGAAAAATTATTCTTATTTTTACACATTGTTTGCCTTATTTCCTTTAGTTATTTGTCCATGTTTTCTTTTAGCTTTTTGACACTATTTAAGGCTATTGTTTTAAGAGTTTGATGACTGAGTCTGGTGTCTGATCTTCATCAGGGATTGCATTTGTCAATTCAGTTTTTACTTTGAATGGACCATATTTTTCTGTTTAATATGTCTTGTGTTATTGTTGTTGCTGTTTTTGGCAACTGAAGACAGGGATATTTTAGTATTGGTATTGTAGATCACATTCTGCCCTTCCCCAGCATTTAATTTAATTTATTAAGCCTGTATTCATCCATTCATTTAATGGCTTTCCCAAAATATTTATTTTAAACTTTGCATTTTTTGGTGGGTGTGGATTTTGAAGTTTGTGTTCAGTCAGTGTTTAGACAGTGATTTCCTTGGACTCCTAAGACTAAAAAGCAATTAAGCAAGACAGACAGACAGACTTCAGCTAGACTTCGTGGATTTTCTCATGCTCAGGCCACTCATTCAATGCTTATCCAGACTTGCTGTGAGGCTGGGGGATGCGGTTTATGTGAAAAAGCTGAAGGTCTGACAAAGATTTCTCTTAGCAAGCTTTCTGCCTTGGGCACACATAAGTCCTTCTAAAGTCTCCACAATCATGAGTGCTTTGAATGTTCTAATTTTCTAAAGATTTACCAACATTTCCTCTGGGTCCCTCAGAAACATTTCTTTCCCCAAATCTTTTGCCCTAGGTATCCGTGGGTTTTTAGTTTGCCTCTGAGCATTTACAAACAATGCCCATTTCTTTTCTTGCCTGAGTTGTGAGTAAGGCAATATAGAGTCAAACTTTATAAGCACTACATACATGTTTATTTTATAAATAAATTTCAGTTGCCTCACTCATAGTTAAACCTCCAACAAATAAAGTAATATAACTAGTATCTTTGTACACCAAAACCATGTATTTTCCCAACCTTTTGAGCAAAAATCTAGAGAAGGAAAATAAATATGTAGAGAGAAATGGGGAGAATGAACATGGTTTAGGAAAAAGTAAAGGCAGATGTGATTTTTCTTCTCATTATGAAAAAATATTAATGCTTTTTCAACTAAAAAGTACATTAGCATGGCATTGTGAATACAAAAATGAATAATCAAAGGCACTGCTATTGTTTTCAAGAGAAGACGTGAGGAATTATGTCAAGAGAAATAAATGTTGCAGTTGATTCCCTACAGGCCACCCAACAGCTGTGGAGTGGCTTCTGTTCTTTCATTCAGTGATATGTGTCAACAATAGCAGCAAAGTCCAAGCATGATCACTCTTCTAATCCCTCACCATCCTAAAAGCCCCAGACTAGATGCATACTGGATGTGTGCTGGATGTTTTCTGCCTAGGGACTCTCTTCTAACACAAGAGAGTCATGCAAATATTGTCTCTGCTTTTGACATAGTGTGGATGAGTCTGTGAACTATCATGGCAGCTTCCATCCAAAGAGAAAGGGATGCTAAAGAGAACCAGAGAGAAGCATAAGTGCCTTGCATAATCTCTGCCTTCAAGATGATTGTCTGCAAGATGATTTATTATAGTTTTATAAAGCACTACATGGGAGTCTTTGATATTTATTGGTCTACTACTTATTACATACTTGCTGTGATATTTGAAACTGAGAATAATATTTATTTTCCTGCAGATGTACCAAAAAAAAAAAAAAAAGCTTTCACAATTTCAGCTCAAATCATATTGAGTGGTCCTACTCCCAAGCTAATTTAATCTCCATCTTTCTCTATATTACTTATGGAATGTAAAAAGTGCATATAATTCTTTAATTTTCAAAGGAAATGTGGAACAGAAAATGAAATGAGAATGAATAAGATTAGGTTAATAAAATAAACTCATGAAACAACATCTTCCCCCATGCTGGAAATCTCAAAGTGGTGGTGATTACTTCTCAAAGATGTTTTCAATGATATTCTTTTCCAAGTGGAAACCTGGACCAGATGGCAGCTAACATCTGATAGCACCATTTAAAGCAGTCCACTAGAGATGTCACTTGATTTTTGTACTCAAGTTTTAGGTCCTTTTTTGGATTAAAATCACCTTTACATATTCTGAAAGCTCTCAATAAGACTGCTTGAACTTAACATTTATGGAGTATTTTTAGGTTCCTTTGTCACTATGACTAGTGACGCTATGGCATTAACACAATACTGGTTTCTTAAATCAATACAAAATGAAGGAATAGAGGGGAAGGAAGAGTGTCCTGCTCATGTGATTGAGGTTTTCTAGGCAATTTGCTATTCAATTGTTAGGGAAGAGATTTCAATATGAAACAGAAGTTTGAGCTTTCTGAAGTCTGATATATTCGTATATCAGGAGAAGAGGTCAATTGCAATTTAAGCACCTTTAGCAGAGTTCTTGAAATTGTGGGTTCAAGTCAACTCAGGGAAGTGCCTGTTGTGTGGTATTAGCAACTTGGTATCTTCAGATATTTTGATCCTGAGCACTAGCCAGAAGTTTCCTTATGAAGAAGGGAAACATGGGAAGATTTCTTCAGAATATTCTGCACCCTTTTGCAGAAGTAAAGTCTGTCTTGCTCACACACTTCTGGGCACATGTTTGATTTTCTTATGGCACCTCCTTCCATATCTGATTCCTATAACTTTCCTCACGTGGAAAGCGTCCATGAACTTTTCTAAGAACACCTAGATTGTAGCTTGGACTGATAGACATCAAGGTTGGGGAAGTGTATATTTCTTTATGAAATGGCAAATATCTGGGTGTGGTGGCATATATTTATAGTCCCAGCAACTGGGGAAGCTGAGGCAGGATGGTTGCTTGAACCCAGGAGGCAGAGACCAGCTCTTTTCTGTACTCACCCCAATTTTATATTAGGCAGTCATACAAATTATACCCCTGAGTTCCCCCAATCAGAGTGAAGGGTAGTTTTGTGTCAGGTTGGAGATATAATCTGGCAGTGTGCCCATTCAATTGCGCTCGCTCACTCGTTGGATCCCCTCTGTGAGTACACCCTTTTGCAGAAGTAAAGTCTGTCTTGCTCACACACTTCTGGGCAAGTGTTTGATTTTCTTATGGCACCTCAGGAGTTTTAATAATTTTATTTGTAACATTAATTCAGGAATTTCTTGATGATTTGTATGTGTTTGGGTGTAAACTAAATAACATGTTATTTTGACTTCACAGACTTCACCCAAGTGAGCAGAAGAGTGAACACTATTTTAGTGATAAAGAAAAAAGCTTATTGCTCA
>PVKS010019746.1:0-37895 GCA_004027875.1 Aplodontia rufa
AAGTCTGAGACTCAGTCTCCCATATCTATTCTAACTCTGAATGTGAATGGTCTCAATGCTCTAATTAAAAGACACAGACTGGCTCACTGGATCAAAAAACAAAATCCAACAATATGTTGTCTATAGGAGACACACTTAACACTCAAAAATAGACACAGACTGAAAGTGAAAGGTTGGCAAAATGTCAACCAGGCCTGCGGCCCAAAAAAGCAAGCTGGTGTGGCAATCCTAATTTTTGATAAAATTAATTTCCAGCTAAAAGTAGTCAGTAAGGACAAAGAGGGACATTTTATCATACTAAAAGGGACAGTTCATCAAGAAGATATAAGGAGAATTAACATTTATGCCCCCAATTACAACCCCCCAAATATATGGGAAAAAGTACTTAAGGACATTAATCCCCTCATTGATCTCAACACAATAATACTGGGGGACTTCAATACACCACTATCAACACTAGACATATCATCAAAACAAAAAATCAATAAAGACATCTCCAATCTGAACAACTCTATTAATCAATTGGGCTTAACAGACATCTACAGAATATTCCATCCTAAGACAGCTGAATTTACCTTCTTCTCAGTGGCTCATGGATCCTTTCCTAAAATAGACCACATCTTAGTTCATGGAGGTAATCTTAACAAATACAAAAAAGTGGATATAATCCCATATATTCTGTCAGACCACAATGCTATGATCTTAGCAATCAACAACAAGAGAAACAACAGAAAACACTCAAATACTTGGAAATTGAATAATTCCCTCAATCAAGAAGTTCTTGGAATTGAATGAAATTGAGGAAACAACATACCAAAATCTCTGGGACAGTATGAAAGCATACTTAAGAGGTAAATTTATAGCACTGAGAACATACATCTTGAAAGAGCCCAGATAAATAGCCTTATGCTACAACTCAAATGACTGCAAAAAGAGGAACAATCCAATCCCACAGCAAATAGAGACAGGAAATAACTAAAATCAGAGCTGAAATCAATGAAATTGAGAACAAAAAACCAATACAAATTATTAACAAAGAGTTGGTTCTTTGAAAAAATAAAGAAGATTGATAGACCCCTTGTCAAAATCACTGAAAGGAAGAATGAAGTGAAACAAATCAACAAAATCAAAGACAAAAACAGTGATATCACCACAGACTCAACCCAAATCCAGAAGATTATCAGAACCTATTTTGAAAATTTATATTCTGCCAAGTTTGATAATCTTGAGGACATGGTCAGGTACTTGGAGATATATGACATCCCCTCATTAACACAGGAGGACATTGAAAATCTAAACCAACCTATCACAAATAGTGAAATTGAAACTGCAATCAAAACTCTTCCAAAAAAGAAAAGCCCAGAACCGGATGGATATACGGCAGAATTCTACCAATCCTTCACAGAAGAGTTAACACCGATCCTCCACAAGCTCTTCCATGAAATTGATAGAGTGGGAACACTCCCAAACACTTTTAATGAAGCAAATATTACACTGATACCAAAATCCAATTAAAGACATGTCAAGAAAAGAAAACTACAGACCTGATGAACATAGATGCAAAAATCCTTAATAAAATTCTAGCTAATCGAATCCAAAAGTACATTAAAAAGGTAATACATCTTGATCAAGTGGACTTCATTCCAGGAAAACAAGGCTGGTTCAACTTACAGAAATCAAAAATATAATTCACCACATAAGCAGAATTAAAAACAAAAATCATATAATCATCTCAATTTACATAGAAAAGGCCTTTGGTAAAATTCAACACCATTTTATGCTCAAAACTCTGGAGAAGATAGGGATCAAGGGAAGATACATTACCTATGTCAGATCCATTTATGACAGACCCATAGCAACATTATCCTCAATGGAGAAAGACTGAAAGTATTTCCACTGCATTCAGGAACAAGACAAGGTTGTCCACTTTTACCACTCTTGTTCAATATAGTCCTTGAAACTCTTGCCAGAGATATCAGGCAAGACAAGGAAATCAAAGGAATTCGTATAGGAAAAGAGGAAGTTAAGCTGTCTCTATTTGCTGATGACATGATTCTATACTTAGAAGACCCAATAAGCTCGACTTGAAAACTCCTAGAGCTTTATTGGCAATTTCAGCAAAGTGGCTGGCTATAAGATCAACACCAGTAAATCACTAGCTTTCCTTTACCCCAGCAACAAATCCGCAGAAGAAGAAATCAGGAAATCTCTCCCATTCACCATCTCCTCCAAAAAAATCAAATACTTGGGCATTAACCTTACAAAGGATATTAAGGACCTCTACAACAAAAACTATCAAACACTAAAAAATGAAATTACAGAAGACCTGTGTAGATGGAAAAACATTCCATGCTCATGGTTAGGCAGAATTAATATAATAAAAATAGCCATTCTACCCAAAGCCCTATACAGATTTAATGCAATCCCCATCAAGATACCAATGTCCTTCTTCATGGATATAGAAAAAGCAATTCTCACCTTTGTATAGAATAACAGAAGACCCAGATTAGCCAAAACATTGCTCTGCAGGAAGGAAGAAAGAGAGGGTATCTCAATCCCTGACCTGAAATTATACTACAGGGCCATAGTAGTAAAAACAGCATGGTATTGGTATCAAAACAGAACTGAAGACCAATGGAATATAATAGAAGATTCTGAGATGAACCCCCATATCTTTAACTATTTGATAAAGGGGGCAAAAGCATAGTGTGGAAGAAAGATAGCCTTTTCAACAAATGGTGTTGGACAAATTGGACAGCCATGTGTAGACAACTGAAGCTGGATCCTTACCTTTCACCCTGCACAAAACTTAAATCAAAATCGTTCAAATATATGGATACTAAGCCAGCAACTTTAAATTTACTAGAAAAAGAAGTAGGATTAACACTACAGGACATAGGAGTCGGCGGTGCCTTCCTTAACAAAACTTCCATGGCGTAAGCAGTAAAGTCAAGAATAAATGAATGGGATGCATATAAACTGAAAAGCTTTTGCACAGCTAAAGAATTCGTCAAGAGTGTCAAGAGAGACCCAAGAGAATGGGAGAAAATCTTTGCCTGCTAAACCTCGGACATAGGGCTAATATCCAGAATATACAAAGAAGTTTAAAAACTAAACACCAAAATCACAAATAATCCAATCAATAAATGGGCTATGGATCTAAAAAGAAACTTCTCACCATAGGAAGTTCAGAAAGCCCACAAATGTATGAGAAAATGCTCTACATCATTAGCAATAAGAGAAATGCAAATCAAAATTTCAATGAGATTCCACCTCACTCCTGTTAGAGTGGCGAAAATGAAGAATACGAACAATGACAGATGCTGGAGGGGCTGTGGGAAAAGAGGAACACTGTCAGATTGCTGGTGGGACTGCAAACTGGTTCAGCCACTCTGAAAATCATTGTGGAGACTCCTCAAAAAATTAGGGCTGGAACCACCTTTTGACCCAGCTATCCCACTCCTGGGTATGTTCCCAAAAGAGAATCGGCATATTATAGAGATGTGGCTTCATCAATGTTTATAACAGCTCAATTTACTATAGTTAGACTATAGTTAGACTATGGAATCCACCCAGATGCCCCTCACTTGATGAATGGATACAAAAACTTTGGCACATATATACAATGGAATACTACTCGGCCACTTGAGAAGACAATATTATGGCTTTTGAAACCAAATGGATGGAGATGGAAAAAATTATGCTAAGTGAAGTATCCCAATTTCAGAGACTCAAGGGCTGAATGTTTTCTCTCATTTGTGGAAGCTAGAATACATCTGGAAACAGCGTGTTAGATGGCTAAGCTAATAACAACCTCAAAATGTATGAATTTTTACTCTTTATTCCACCTTGGTTATTGTTATTTTTAAATGCCAATCGCTTGGTATTCAGACAGTTTGATATATTTTTATTAAATTTGATCTTTGTTGTAACCAGTCACGGAGCCCAAACTAGTCAACTGTAGATTCTGAGTGACTTGCAATGTAGGGCAGAATCAAAAAATAAGTGACTTAGTGTTGTTGTTCAGAACTCCTCCCCATAACAGACATGGCTTGTGAATGATGGTGTGACCTAACTTGATGGACTTAGATGGGGTTTCATGATCTTCCTATTATGAGATGCTGTCATTATCTATTGATAGAATTTGGCAAATTGAATGAAGTCTTTGGGCTGATTTTGAGCTTCTGTTTTGGTAAGGGAATAGTATAGTAATGCTAGATGGAATTTAAACATATTGCTAAATAGCAACATTTGCTATAGCTAATACATTTTAAGGTATAAGAATTTTTAAAAATATGAAAAATAATTGTCATGATAGAAATATCATCAATATTACAGCTCTGGCTCATTTGTTTTAAACCTGTCTAATTGATCAGTGAGAGTTGCTTATATAAATCTCTCTAGAAGTCAACTAATCAGTGATTGCCTAGCAATTAGAAAGTAATGGGCTCACTCCAGGGAGCTCACATCTAAGGTTGATGTCAACCAACTCCTGTTTTTGCAACCAACACGAGCAGGGTTGATTATCCAGCATGAATCACCTTCTGAAATACAGAGTTATAGATTGCTTTAACTAACACAATATCTCTACTTCTCAACTCACCTTTGTTATAACCATGTGTAACATCAGTTTTCTTAGTTTAGTGAGACTACGCCTAAACAGTACTATCTCCATTATCTAGGTGAATGATAAATTGAGCTTTGTAGTTTTTCTTCTAAGTTTGAATGGTGGTCTCATCCTTTGGCTGATTACAGCATCTTTTTACTTTTTTTCTCAGTGAAGGTACTATGTTTGTTCAACTTGTCAGATGAATCATTTATTGTGAATAAAGTCACACATCAAAGCATGGATTAACCATGTGACTGAATCCTCTCCACCAAAAATGGTTTTCACTGAGTTATATCATCCATAAGCATTCTAAGAAATCCAAAGTTTCCCATTTTAACAGAATGGAATTCACTTTATTTATGTATAGTGTCCATTTTATGTAATTTGAATGTGACACCAACTTATCAAATAGAACATTAGCAAATCTGACATACTTGAAGTATGAGGAATTGGGAAGTTCAGGAGAAAAGTTTCCAGAGAAATACTGGGTATAAGCTGGTAGCTAATGAGAGATGAACAATGAATAGAATATAGGTCCATTTGAAGTTTTCCAATAGGAGTTTGCACTAGAGAATTTCTATTTTTCTCTAGACATCTTATTCAGTCTAGTAACACAAAATGGACTGGTAGGTTATGCATTTGAGGGAAGCTGATTTAGAGATGAGCTTGACATTAAGCCACAGGGTGAGACTTTTGATGGTGGTGATGGGGCTAAGAGAGAAGTGGCTCAATACTAGTCTATGGCTAAGTAGGAATTATATTTCAGTGGATATGGGATCATGACAATCAAGAAAAAAGTGTAAAATACTTGATTATCAATTATTTTTATAAAAATGAAGTGTGAATATGAATGGAGTTGGTGAGAAAGACAGGATAGTGATCAGGCAGGAGCAAATTCTCTGCTCAGGACCTCAGATGCATTCAAGTAAAAATGTTTCTTGATTCTTGATGATATGTTATATAATAATCATTTTGCTGGATGCTATATAAGGTGGAAAAAGGAGCAAGATATAGTTTCTGTTCTCACAAAATTAACAGTCTAGTGGATTAGAGCTTTATGATGAAATTGCTAAAAATGTCAGTGGCTGGTTTGGAGAGGAGGCCATCAATGATAAGAAGTATGGATTGTGAGGTTCATGAACCCATGTGCATCAACATAAATGGTAAATTCTGAGGCTAAGGGCTGTGAATGGAAACTGAAGAAAAATTAAAATCCTACATATCACCAAAATGTAGAAAATAGTTAACTATTGCTTCCTTCTTTTAGTATTTGCCTTTAGGATTTAGTAGGGAATAAAGTGGAGAATCCTTTCAGAACCCACTGCAGATGATATGAAATTTTTATAGAAGTCAGATCTGACTTTATGAAAGGAAGTGGGTTTGGCTAAACATGATACAATTACACTACTACTTAAGGTATTTAAGGCCATATAAACTGCCTGAAAATTTGCATTCACGCCTTTCTTTTAGAGGGAACGTAGATATTTTAAAAAACTATTAGTAACTGCAAAATCCCTTCTAATCATTTTTTCAGTAAGCAATGCTGTATTATTAGCATTGAATGCTTGAAGAATAATGCAGTAGTAATTGATGATTGTTTAATGTTTGCATCAATCTAGGAAAAAGGATAATTTTGGAGAGACTAAGTGGCAATATTAAAGATAAATCATTGGAACTAAAGCCAAAGGTAATCACAGACTGAATTTAGGATAAAGTAGTAAAATTTAAGATTTCTTGTTGTGCTTAATCCTCTTAAACCAAACTGTCACACTTTGTACTCAGCATCACCAGTAATTTATCCACAGTGTCCTTGTGGCTATAATTTGTGCTGTAAACCTTGTTTGAACTGCTTGGTTTTGTTTTAAAAACCCCTTCTTTCAATGTGCCATAGTTAGGTTTTACATGCTTATTAGAAGCAAGCTTGTTAGCAGGAAGGGAATGCAGAGATGAAAGCAAGTGTTTTCATGTTGTGGTCTGTTCTGAATGCAATTTTCTAGGAGGTAGAAATTATCAAAGGAAACATTGGCTGCTGCTGGCAAGTCTGAGGGCTCTGAGGCCTTTTCAGAGCACATGCTGATGGACAAGGGCTGAATAGTTGCCAGTGGGTTTAATCCTGGCTTGTCAGGATTGGGCAGCTCAAAATAGGAAATGACAGGTGTGTTAAAGCATGAGGCAAGTGTGTGATTTGGCTTTGGATAGAGGCCACAAAGTGCTAGTTACCTTGGGATTGCTGTATCTTCCTTTCTTTTACCTCAACACCTGCCTTTCTTCACAAAGTAACCAATCCCATGGGACTTCAGTTCTTGAACTATTTTTAGGGGGCATATTTACATCTTTCCTTTGTACTTAATATGAATCATGTGCAGTGGCATCTGTTGACTGCATTTGTGATGGGGCCAAGTGGGAGACAATATACCCACAGTTTTCTCATTTAATTATAAGGGAAAGAGCAGATCATCCTTGTGTCCCTTGCTTTGGTATCATGGCATTTCTAGCATCTGGTGCTGCATGTGGTGCAGTTAGGCTCATATGGATATGTGGCAGGAGAAACATGCCCAAGGCAGATAGAAATTGAAAACAAGATTATAGGCAGAGCCAAACAAGCGTCACATCATTTTTGGAAACACTGAAATATTGAATAGCATCTTTACTCAGGCAGCAGATTGGCTGCACATGGTCTTTACTGATGTTAGTAGTTAATGTAGCAATTAAAGAGAAAAAGAATAAAACATGGTAAATATCCCCCAAAAGGGGGCAGAAATTAACTCAAAAAGGAGGTAGAATTGTTCACATATCTGTTGACTTGTACAGTGGTGTTTGGAAAGACGTCTTACTTTGTATTGAGATATTGAGATCATTTAAAGCTTATATTGTCTGTGCAAAATCCTAGGGCTGAAAAAGCATTCTTCTCCCTTCATTGTGGGCAAGAATACAAGAAATGTCGACTGCACCTGGAGGAGGTACAAAACCAAATGAAGAGAAATGACTTGATTAGATACAAATATATGTTGCATGTTCTTGGAAAAGCATCTAGTTCTGTTTCAAGGGGAACATCATGGACAGGAGAGTAATTTGCCTTATCTTAAATGGTACTCATCAAATCCTGCAAATTTGGCCAAAAGGGAGTAAAGTTTCCTTTAATTTCTTTGCCTGTTAGATGTTGACAACAAGAGGGTGTAGTCTTCTATCAACTTAGATTGCTCCCTAATTTTCACCCACAGTCTTTTGACCTTATTTTCCCTTAGACTGTTCAATGAGAATAAAGGCATTCCTACTACCTTCCATGCCTGGCTTCTCTAGTTTTGAACATGACCTAGAAGTCCACTATTATCAAGGAAATATGTTAATATTTTTATGCTTTCTGGAGAAATAAAGTGAGCTATGGCACGTTTACTTTTCAAGCTACAAAAGGGTTAAAAATGGATTTATCTTCTTGTAAATAGGCCTTTCAGTAGAGTAAGAGATTTTTACTGACTTCTAATGTACCATGCTGTAGTCTAAACTCTCTAAAGTTTTCGGTTAGATTTCCAGAATTAGGATTGTAGATATTAAATTGTATATCTATCTTCTTGTACCACATTGAAAAATTCATTTATTCAAAGATTAACTGGAATACTCAGTGATTTTTTATCAATAAATGGCAAATCAGACATAAAATTAGCAAATAAAAACCTCAGATGCAATAATATTTGTTCTTCCTTTAAAAAAATTCTGTCCCACATATGATTGTAATATAGGCTGACTGTCTACAGTTATAGTGTATAGTCTGATATATCCACTTTGGAAGTCTTCTCAGTCATACATGAAGAAATAAGTGGGGAGGAAGGGAGAAGAATCTCATACTTATTGAGCACTGTGCTGATCAAAATTCTTTGGATTGGGGCCTCCACATTTCAACTTAACACACATGCATGTGCATGTACTTCAAGACAATGTGTTTGTGTGTGTAAATAAATTCAGTGACAGTTAATCAGGAAATTCAAGAGAATATAGCTTCAAGCATGCTGAATATAGGAGTATAACTAATGTCATCCAGAATCTGAGCCTTTGCTCTGTCTCTTGTCTCTGCTTTCAGCTAGGTCAGTTTCAATCATGGGTCTTCCAATGTGGAGGTGAAAATACACTCCATCCTAGCCCTGTATACACATTTTCTTTATTAGGTCTTTCCTCATAGTCTAGCCAAAGTCTTGCCATGACCTTCGTTGGCCTGACTTGTATCACATAGTCATTCCTGACCTATTTACTTTGGGTAGTACAGAGTTACATTCTCAATCTAGAGATACAGGGACCAAGGACAGCGACAGTTTGTTTTGTTTTCCCAGTGATTCTGGTTCTAGCTAGATAAAGAGCACCTGTCTGGGCTGGCAAGTGCTTGCCTGGCATGCATGGGTTTAATACCCAGAACTGAAAATAAATCCCAATAAAATACCTTCAAGCTTTGGCTTGTGTATTGAAGCTTTGATGTTTGCCTGGTGCTGGGTCTTAATAGTAGGCCTGGTACTGAGTTCCAAGGCAAAGCTCTGTGCTAGATTTTGTGCACTGCTCCAAAGTGGGTGGAGTCTTACTTTGCACTCTGCAGCACAAGGTTAAGGGAAATTCTTGATTGTATGGATAACACAGTTCCAGCAGCTCAGTCTGTGGATAATGGCCTGGGAGAAGGGGTTCATGGGCCTCTGACGGGCAGTCAAAGGTTTGGAATCCCTTTTCTCTTCTCTAAGCAGGTATCTGTGCCCATACTGCTTGGAGTTGAAGGAGTGGTGATGTGGGCAACTTTTTCTTTCAAGTCATCTTGAATGCATCTTTTCTTATTTTTGTACTAAGAAAAGGAGCTATGGCCTTTTGCATTGCTTCTTTAGGTCTTTTGAAGGTTTCCTGGTGCATAAAGAGTTGTTCAAATAGTTTCTATGAGGGGATGATCACTGGATCATCTTCTTTAGAGGCTATCTGACTCTGCCACCCTGCCTGCCCACCCCCCCAATAAAACCTCAACAGCAAAAAAAGCAAATAGCCCAATTACAAAGATAAAAATGCATACAAATGGCAATAGGCATATGAAAAAAATGCTCAGCATCACAAATCATCAAGCAAGCACAAACAAAACCACCATGAGATATCACCTCACTCCAGGAAGAAAGTCTGTTATCAAAAAGACCAAAAATAATAATTTTGATGGAGATGTGGAGAAAAGACAATCTTTGTACACTGTTGCAGAAATAAAAGCTAGTACAGTCATTCTGGAAAACAATATAGGAATTCCTCAAAAATTTAAAAATACAGCTACCATGCGATCCAGCCACACCACTTGTGAATATTTATCCAAAGGAAATGATATGTGTACATTGAAGAGGCATTTG
Source organism: Aplodontia rufa (assembly GCA_004027875.1). NCBI lineage: Eukaryota > Metazoa > Chordata > Mammalia > Rodentia > Aplodontiidae > Aplodontia > Aplodontia rufa. The sequence goes on from PVKS010019746.1 coordinate 9,964, forward strand.
CCCTCTCATGCTTATTGCAGCATTTCTTCACAATGCGTTTGTCTCACTAAAGGAAACAACCTAAGTATTCATTAACTCACTAGTGGATAAAGTGTGGTAAAGATACTCATACGCAATGGAATACCAATCAGCTATTAAAAAGGAAATCCTCACATTTGTGACAACATGGATGGAAGTGGAGATTTGCATGTGAAGTGAGATAAGCCAGGTACATAAAGACAAGTACTGTAAATGATCTCACTCATATGGGAAATATTCAAAAGAAATTGATCTCATGTGAGTTGATAGTCAAATGGTGGTACCAGAGGCTGGGGAAAGTGGTACTGGGAGGGACTGGAAGAGACTATCAATGGGTACTAAATTACAGTTAGATAAGAGTGAGTAGCTCTAGTGTGCACAGTAGGAGTGATGGGGGCAGACAGATGTGAGTAGTGGGAATAGAACATGAGGCTAAGAGAATAATTCTATATGATGGGTCCACTGTGCTGACCTCCACATGCTTTCTTTTCCAAGGAGCTATTTACCTGCAGTCCTGCCTGGCTTAAGTGGATAGGATATGTCATATTTCTCATCAAACTACCTGTTGTTTCTTAAGAATCCCATTAGAACAATCAGCATAGGCCTAGGTGATGTAGAATTGTCATGATAGTGGGGACTCGAAATCTGATGTTATACTGCTATCAGTCAAGAGGTGGACCTGGGTGGTATTCTCTGGAAACTTATCTGGTATTCCCAATAAAATTGGATAGAGGAGTCAGACACTGTCCCTGTCCTGTCTGAGAAAACTCACTCTCTCCCTTGAGAGTGTCCCCTTTCCCTTTTCCTATCCCATCACTAAATTCAGTCCTGTTACTCTAAGTAACATGTCTGAAGGCTTTCCAACTTGATTGCAAGAATCAGGGTTTGAAGTGTGGGGTCTTTATATTACCTCAGTTACCTGGAAGACCCCAGCCCTGTACAACATCCAGCTCCCCTCCTGCATCGTGGGAGTTCTATTTCTCCTACATAAATAATTCCAATTCCATTCGCTCTTCCTTTTAGTTATTGTCCATGGATTTTATTCTTCAAATTTATGAGACAAGAACCCAGAAGGAAGTTGGTGAGGCACAAACCTCATCTACCATCAGAAGTAGGGAATATAGCTTAGTCTCAAAACTTCTGTTTCTGGAGGACCACAGATTATAATAATTCGCTGTATATTTCATAAAGCTAGAAGAAAGAATTTTGAATGTTCTTATTACAGAAAAACAAATGGTTTGAGGACAATGATATGTTTAACCTGATTTAAACATTGCACAATGTACACATGTATCAAAATGTCACAAGGTATTCCACAAATATGTAAAAATATTTATATTTTATGTATCATTTGAAAGTAAATTTAATTTAAGTTTTACAATATTAAATAAAGGCAAAAATAAAAATAACTGCATGAAAAAGCACATATATCTTAGGATATCTACTATGGAAAGAAATTTTGGGGAAAAGTTTCAGAGAGCCTTCAATAATCATTCACTAAATTATTTGTTTTAAAATGTTTATTTATTACCTGGGTTCTTTTAAAATAAGATTTATACTCCCATCCTCAGACACACAGCCAATTCTTATACAGCCTCTTTACTGATGCTCATATCCAAAGTTGGATGAAGTCTAATAAATTTTCAGAAATCATTTGTGTAGATATGAGCATGAGTTAACAAAATTAAAAATTAAGGAAATTGTGTTAAAAGTGGGCAAGAGCAAACGTTGTAATTTTTAAAATTACATGTGTAAGTTGTTTATTTAGAGATTTCCCTTCTTATTTAATGAAACCATAAAGTAGAATCCCTGGCTGAAAAAAAATGCAGTTTCTGAAAGCAATAAACAGACTACAAAACAAACTTTTTTTAAAAGGTAGAGACATAATTTGGTGAAATATAAAAGAAAGATTGGAAGTGTTACCTTTGGCTGAGTTAGAAACAGACATGGATTTCTGTAGAGATTTTTTGATATCTAATACAGAAACCTTATCATTCGATAGAGGCATTCTGCATGCTGTAGCTAACTTTCAATTTCCATGCTGTGATGACCTAAATAATTCCCCAAACCCAAAATTACATAATTATATTCAAATAGCCACAATTGCCTATTGAATGAAATTATGAATATTTGGAAATAAAACTTCATTCCATTTTATGTACTGGTTCTGATTTTTTAAAAAAATTTTAGGTAAAGAGTGACAGTGAGAGAGAGAGAGAGAGAGAGAGAGAGAGAATCAATTTTATTTAGTTTTCCATGTGGCTTTCGTTGCTTCTACACTTCATTGTGTACGTGGTGCTGGAGTTCGAACCCATGTCCTCACGCATGCCAGGCAAGCACGGTAATCTCTAAGCCACAGCTCCAGCCCCAGTTCTGTTTAAAATTTAAATTCACCATATTTGTGTGGCCTACTGAAAGTTGGAAGGTTGAAATGGTGAAATGGTTGTTATGGCCTCCAAGCAGTGTGTATGTGCTAGTAAAGTGTGGGGAGACTCTGAATTCGATGTAGATCACAGCTGTCTCAAACCGGGGCCTCCTGTGCTAAATTTGGACAGCACATAGTATAGTAAAATGCCACTTTATATTACATACAATAGGGTAACGGCAAACGCTCAAGGATAGAGAAATCGTTAAAAAGTTAAGAGTACATTTTAGATGATGCCGTCCCTAAGGTTTTGCTTTCACTGTTATTTTGATACACAGATATCACGGATCTTGTCAAACTGGTAGAGTGTCTGGTTTAGAAGTGTCTGAGTTCTATGGCAGTGGCATTTGTTTTTATCTTGGACAGCAAATAGAAGTTATGACTCTGTGTCACAGCTTTTTTAAAGAGCAGAAACTGTGTATGTTCCCTTTGTTTATCTTAACTACAATAAGGAAGCAGTCTATACATTTACTTCTTCCTGACAATAGGTTATTCTGTTTTTGTTTCACTTTCCAGAGGGAAGAGCATCTACATCTTCATAGTCCAAATTGTTGGTTTGCTCAGGCGGTGTGATTTCTGTGAAGGAGTCCAAAATGCTTAACATCTTTTCATCCTCTGTTTCTCCAGATCCTCTGGGATCTGTACTTTGACAGTTATTAAATTCTTTAACTTTGATCAGTATTTCTTCAGAAACATTGTTGTTTTATTTTCTTTACAATACAAAAGGATAAGTAAATTGCCATGCTTTATGATCCACAGCTGATAAAAAAAAGCCCTTTGAAATAAAAGACATTTCCTCTTGATTTGTCATTCTCCTAGGAAAGCTTGAGGAAAGGTACCAATTATTTCTGACTGGTGGCAAGGGAATTTTTGAGCAGCTCTTTATTAACATATTTTGGTCATTCATCAGTTTGTATGGTCTACTAATGCCCAGCACTAATTAACAAAACTCTGAAGAAAATGAAAAAAGGGATCACCTAAGCTCAAACTAACATGACATTGAAATCAACTGAAAAAAATGCTTGCTTTTCTAGAGACAGATTCCTGAAAAAAAATCCTAGGGACTGGGCTGTTATGCAGAATTACAAACATATTTAGATTCTCTTACCAAGTCTGTGTGTGCTCTGTTCTATCTGAGTATACTATAGAGTGGATGGTAGAATAAATCAGAGATAAAGTTATGAAATGCATTTAACATGTTCATGTTGGTGCCTGTGGTACTTCACGTGCCATTGTGTATTGACTTTCTGATTACTATCTCATCCTTTCTTTCACTGATTTTTACCAAGGTCTTCTGTGCCTGTCAAAATCACTTATCTGAGAACTGGCTTTGTTATAAGTTTTGACAATGTAATCTTGACATGGATAATATTCTCACACTCTCATCACCATATCTGAAAGACCCTTTACATTGTGTGTATGTGTGTGTGCATGTGCATATATATGCATGTGTACATCTTCATGTGACAGGGACAGATACATAGCATTATTTATTTTCAGATAGTATAGAAATACCCATGTAGGAAGTAACTAATGTTCAATCTCCTTGAGAAATATTTGGTTAAGATATGCCATACTAAAAAGAAATGTTTGTCTCTATTATCACAAATAGCAGGATTCAAGGAGAATATAATGAGGCTGTCTCCTCATCCAAGTTGTCTCATTATTCTCCAATGCTGGAATCTTCTTCTTAACTGGGATTTGTTCTTTATCAGAGCAAACTGTGATACTGTGACTAATTGGCTCCATTCTTGTTCATAGCAGTGATTCATTTTTAGTGCTGTGGTGTAGTGGCTGATATTTATAAAGACTAATTTAAGGATTTAATACATGATATAGATTGAACCTTGGTGACACTCTGCTTTTGCTTCTGTTAACAGCTAAAATTGATAGGAAAAATCAATTTAGAAAGCAAGTATGCTTTTGGTATTTAACTTTTTTCTGTGTTTCACATTGGCCCAGTGGTTAGGAAGGCATAAGAAAAATCTCAGTCCTCAGCATTAGTGAAGAGTAACATTTTCAAAAGTGTTCTCTGTACAATATATGCATTGCAAATGTTCAGGCACAATAGGACATTGGTCAAAGGTTATGTATTTGGGATCTATCTTTTCTATGGGAGATGGCCAACACGAGCCCTGTCAGTCTAGGTATGTCTAATCTCTGATGGAATAAAAGGGTTTTTTTAAAAGATGATTGGAGTTTTCCTAATCAATAGTGCTATATAACTTCTCTACTTTTGGGGCATATTTTCTACTCAAATTCCTGTATTTTGTTCAATGGTAACTTATGAACTTCTCTATAGAATAGCTTATTATGAATTTTAACTTGAAGGATAATATGTGTATTGTGAAATTTCTTACTGTGTATGCTTCCTGTGACAATATTTAGGACATTTTATCCATGGACTCCAAAGATATTTGGGATTCTTCTGAGGTGTTATAATTTCTTGTTATGATTACCATTTATAATGTAAAAAATTATGCTTTCCTTTTTTAGTTGACTTGTATAAAGCTGAATTTGTGGTCCATCTATAAAAAGGTAGAATTTTATGGGATGTGTTTATGTGTGATCTCCAGTTTTACTTCTACCTTATTAATGTTTGTCTATTGCCCTAAAACTGTACCTACATATTTTAATTTATATGAATCTGTCTCTGATTACTTAAATTATTTTTGGAAAATATAAAAACAGATCAATTTTCAAGGCTCCTTTAATTCATAATATTCATTAGTAATTGTTCCTTGTTTTTTAAAGCCCTATTTGTTAAGAGGGTAACAGAACAGACTCAGTAACTGTTTCAACATTTTAAATTAGGAGGGAAGAAAGGAGAAAGATGTGGCAGTTGGGTGGAAATCCCTAATATTTCTTCCTTTTGCTTTATTGTGAATGTCCCAGAAAAAGGAAATTGCATTAATTCCGATGGAAGGATAAAGATTCTGAGAGGGTAGAGAAGCAGTGAAAGAGAGAATACTGCAGAGGGAAAAAGAGCAAGAGCTGCACCATCTGCACCTCAGAAAGCAGATGGTGGAGGATGTTGAGGACCTTGACTATCAGTGTCTTTTTGGGCTCCTAGAACATATGTGCAGGTACCTCTAACAACTACTCTAGACACACCTGTATGGTGTTCAATGGGTGATGGGTTAACATTCTCAAATCTCCTCTATTTTCTTCATTGACTTTATGATTGCTAAAATGAAATTGAGACAAAACCACAAGAAAGCATCATTAAATCTAAGTTTGTTGCTTAATGATATCATTGTTGAAAATGATATAATTTTCCTTATTATAAATTTCAAAGAACATTGAAAATGCAAGTTAAAATTTTTATTTCCCAATGAAAGCATATATTTTTTATTTTTCTGGGTGATTGGTAACAATTTCTTTGGAGCCTTTGTCGTCATCGTCATCACATATGTATTTGCTGTAGGTGGAGGAGGGAAGGTTTATAAGGCATACTTTCTCACCATTGATTTTTTTTTTAAAGAGAGAGGGACAGTGGGAGGGGGAGAAAGAGAGAATCAATTTTATTAGTTTTTCTATGACTTTCATTGCTGTGCCACTTTGTTGTGTATGTGAGGTGCTGGGGTTAAAACCCACATTTTTGCGCATGCCAGGCAAGCACCCTAACCACTGAGCAACCGCTCCAGCCCCACTGCTGATTATTTTAGGCTATAATTCTTTCATTTTTTAATTTCTGTAATCTCCACAAGATATTGTTCCCACAGGCTGTTGTCCCAATGACCTATTTGTGGAATGCATCTATCTGAAATACATTTCTCATATTCTTAAATTGTATTCTACAAAAAATTATAAAAATAACATTTGTGAAGATGAACTACCACTCATGTTGACATATAACATTAATATCAATTTCTAGCTGGATTTAAAAAATAATCACCAGAACTTGGAAGAGAAGTATTATTTTAAGTTGTCAACTCAACATTTTAATTTAGCTGCAATGGAATGTCCTTTCACCCTATTTGGCACTTAAAATGAAGCTTTCACCACATTTCTGCCTTAGCACATGACTGAGTACAGTTTCCCATATTCTCCTTGGCTCTACCCATTTAAGGCTGTGAATGTGAGAATTTAACCTGCAACTTAATAAATAAGCTTATGTTCTACCTCAAATCCCTACAAAAGGAAAAAAGTCTAGTTCCAAATCCAGTAGAAGACAAGAAATAATCACGATCAGAGCTGATATCAATGAAATGGAGAAAAAAAATAAAAATAATTGACAAAATAAAGAGTTGGTTCTTCAAAAAAATAAATAAAATTGACAGACACCTAGCTAATTTCACTAAAAGAAGGAGAGAATTGAAGCAAATCAACAAAATCACCAATGAAAAGGGAGCAATACCACTGACCCCATGGAAATCAAACAGATTTTCAGAATGTATTTTGAAAAACTATATTCCTCTAAATTAGATAATCTGGAAGACATGGACAAATTTCTAGACACATACAACATTCCCCTATTGATGCAGGATAATATTTAAATCCTAAACAGCCCAATAACAGGCACTGAAATCATTATAGCAATTAAAAGCTTTCCAAAGAAGAAAAGCCCAGGACCTTATGGATTTCCTCCTGAATTTTACCACAACTCTGAGGAGGAGCTAATGCTTCTCCTTATTGAGTTATTCCAAGAAATTGAAAAGGGGGGAACTTTCCCAAACACTTATTTTATGAGGCAACCAAAACTCATACCAAAACCCAACAAAGATCCAAACAAGAAAATTACAGATGAATATCCCTGATGAACTTAGACACAAAAATCCTCAATAAAGTTCTAGAATACCACTTTCTTTTTTCCCCTTTTTTTAAAATTAAGAAATTTAGTTATTGTATAATCAAAAATGCATCCAACATAACAATATGATATGTATAAATTCTTAAATTAGATTTACCCCCTAGATCCCACCCTATTCTCTCACCCTTACCCCTCCCCTCACCTCTCCCTCCTCCTTCCTGATTCATCTTTATGAATGCTGGAGGTTATGTGTTACTATGCCTTTGCTGGGTCTCATACATGAGGGTTGACCACCTTTCACACAGGCCTGGGTCCAGCTCCAGCTTCCACAGATTAGTGAAAACTTTCGATCTTTGACTCTCTAACTTTGCTAACTTCGCTCAATATGATTTCTTCCAACACCATCCATTTACCTTTAAAGGCTGCAATATAATTGTTTCTAATTGCGGAGTAGAACTCCATGGTGTATGTATGTGTATATATATATATATATATATATATATATATATATATATATATATCATAGTTTTTGGATCCATTCATGCAGTGAGGGGCATCTGGGTTGGTTCCATAATATAGCTATTGTAAATTGAGATGCTATGAACATGGATATTGTTGTGTTGCTATAATATGCTGATTCCGACTCTCCTGGAAAAATACCCAGGAGAGGGATAGCCGGATAATATGGTGGGTTCATCCCTAAATTTTTGAGGATTTTCCACACTGCTTTCCAGAGGGGCTGTACTAGTCCACAGTTCCACCAATAGTGTAACACACCACTTTCAATAACACATCAAGAAGATGATTCCTTACAATCAAATGGGCTTCATTCCAGAGATGCAAGCCTGGTTCAACATATGCAAATCAATATATGTGATTCATCACTTGAAGAGAATTAAAGGCAAAAACCATATGATCATTTTAATGGATGCAGAAAAGGCCATTGATAAAATCTGGCACTCATTTATGCTCAAAACTCTAGAGAAAATAGGAATCAAAGGATCTTAGCCAAGCCCTCAGGTAGTATAATACTAAATGGAGAAAAGCTAAAAGTATTTCCACTAAGCTTGGGAATAAGACAAGACTGCCCACTCTTAGCACTTTCTTTCTATTTAGTCCTCAAACCCTAGCTGGAGCAATCAGGGCAAGAGAAGGATATCAAAGAGATAAGAACAGGAAGAGAAACTCAAACTATCCCTTTTTGCTGACAACATGGTACTACATCTGGAAGATAAAAAAAAAAAAAACTACCAGAAAACTGCTTTGAAATTATAAACAAATTAAGCAAAGTGGTAGTCTACATGACCAACACCCATAAATCAATAACTTTCCTATATGCTAACCATAACAGGGCAGAATACAATATCAGGAAATTGGTCCCATTTTAAATATGTTCAAAAAGAATAAAATACTTTTGAATTAGTCTAACAAGGGAAGTAAAAGGCCTCTACGCTGAAAATTAATCTATCATTAAGGACAGAAATTGAAGAAGACCTGAGAAGATGGAAGGATGTTCCATGTTTTTCATTAGGTAGAATTAATATACTTAAAATGACCATTCTGCCAAAAGCACTATACAAATTCAATGCAATTCCCATCAAGATTCCAATGTCATTCTTTATAGATATAGAAAAAGCATTTCTCAAGTTCATTTGGAGCAACAAGAAATCCAGATGAAGCAAAATATTACTAAGCAAGAAAGATGAAACAGGTAGATTCACAATACCAGATCTAAAATATATGGCTCTACTATAGTAACAAAAACAGCATGGTACTGGTACCAAAATAGAAATGAAGATGAATGGAATAGAATAGAAGACACTGAGACAAACCCACAAATCCTTAAACATCTGATATTTGACAAAGGAGGTCAAAATATAACATGGAGGAGAGACAGCCTATTCAACAAATGGTGGTGGACAAATTGGACAACCATGTGTAGGAAATTGAAATTAGATCTTTATCTCTCACCTTGCATGAAACTTAAACCAAAATGAATCAAGGAACTAGGAACTAGGAACTAGGATCAACACTCCAGCATATGGAAGTTGGCAATGACTTCCTCAACATGAGTCCAAAAGTGAAAGAATTAAAGCCAAGAATTAATGTGCAGGATGCCATTAAATTAAAAAGCTTTTGCTTAGCCAAACAATTGGTCAAAACTGTCAAGATAGAACCCACAGAATGGGAGATAATGGCCTGTGTTTCCTCTCACAGGAGACTAATATTCAAAATTTACAAAAGTTCAAAAAACTGGATATCAAAAACACAAGCAATTTAATCAATAAATGGGCCATAGAACTAAACAGAAACTTCTCAACAGAGGAAATGGGACAAGCTAATGAATACATGGGAAATTGTTCTAAATCACTAGTAATCAGACAAATGCAAATCAAAGCAGCGTTAAGATTTCACCTCACTCTTGTCAGACTGGTAAAATTGAAGAATACAAGCAATAAAAAATGCTGGAGGAGTTGTGGGGAGATAGGATCACTAACACACTGTTGGTGGAACTGCAGTCTGGTACAGCTGCTCTGGAAAGTCATGTGGAGGCTCCTCAAAAAATTAGGGTTGGATCCACTGTATGAACCAGGTATTCCTCTTCTGGGTATTTTCCCAGAGGAGTTGGAATTAGAACATTATAATGACACAGCAAAGTCTATGTTCATGTCAGCTCAATTTACAATAGCTAAATTATGGAATCAACCCAGATGATCCTCACTGGATGAATGGGCCCAAAAGCACCGGTTTATATATACAATGGGGTTCTGCTCAACTATTAGAAATAACAATATTGCAGCCTTTGAAGGTAAATGGATGGCAATGGAAGAGATCGTGCTGAATGAAATTAGCTAAATCGGGAGTCAAGGGTCAAATGTTTTCCTTCATTTGTGAAGGCTACCCAAGGCTAGATGAAAAGGTAGTCAAACTCAAGTGTTTGGCCCACAAAAGTTATAACAACACATAATCTAGAGGAACCATTGACTTGTAGGGGGGAGACGGGAGAGGGAAGAGGCAGAAGGGATGGGAGACGGAGGGAAAATAGGGAGGAATTTAGGGAGAAGATCAGCAATGTAACTTACTCTTTCCCTCTTAGAAGTCAATTAATATATAATCATTCAATCATTCAATTCAGGATAATTCACAAATATATATATGGACATTTAAATCTGTTGTAGAAGAATCAAGAAGACTGGGATGTGGGAAATGTGGGGGTAACTATGGTTTAGGATCAGGAGCATATCATAATTGTTACCTTTATAATTGTACTACAACTCGATTCCTTAACAAAAAAATATCCACACCCTGAAAAAAACAATATAGGGATTGACTAAAGATGGAATGTGGTAGATGGACTTTGTAAACATGCTAAATAAAAATTTTTTTCTTTATTTTAAAGAGATAGGGACAGTGAGAGGAGAGAGAGAGAGGGGGGGGCAAAATCAATTTTGTTTTTAGTTTTTCATGTGGCTCTTGTTGCTCAGGCACTCTGTTGTGTATGTGGTGCTGGATTTTGAACCTGCATGCTCACGCATGCCAGGCAAGCACCTTAACTGCTGAGTCATGGCTCCACCACCCTAAAAAATAAATTTTACCAAGTGAAAGAAAGGTCCATTTGAGAGATACATCATAATTAATAGCAATACAAAAGAAAATCCACTGCTAATTAAATTGTTATATGATAGCTTCCAATTAATTTTATTTTATAGGTACAAAAATTTCTTTTAATTTAGACATACATTTTAACATCATTCTAATACATAAAAAATCATTGATAGGATAAAGTATAGTATTGTTGAGACTTCTTCAGAATCTCACTCTTCTAAATCACTTCTGATCTATGTTTGGTGATATTTGCATTTTCCTTATAATATTATCCTCCTTGCAATCTAGAGTGTTGGTGATACAGCACTGAAAAAGCAAAGATGAAATAAATCAAACCATAAATCTCAAAAAAGAACCCAAACCTGAGCTTTTTTTTTTTTTTTAATAAAGAGAGAGGAACAGTGGAACAGAGAGAGAGAAAGACAGAATCAACTTTATTTAGTTTTTCATGTGGCTCTCGTTGCTCAAACACTTTATTGAGTACGTGGTGCTGGGGTTCAAACCCATGTCCTCATGCCTGTCAGGCAAGTGCCGTAACTGCTGAGCTATTGCTCCAGCCCCCAAACCTATGCTTTAAAAAAAACACTGTTTGTGTCTTTTCTGAGGTGTTTTATATGCCTCGCTTTCCTTATCCATAAATGGAAATATACTGCTAACAATCTCAAAGGGTTTGTTATGAGGAAAGAATGAGTTCACACGTGTAAACTGCTGGAATAATGCCTGGTAACTGGTAGGTGCTGTAAGGTGCTTTTTAAATGAATTAGGAAAGGATGTATAGGTTCAGTTTATCTTTCCTGTCTCTTAAAATTCTGAATCTGTTTTTATCTAAAATTCCTGCCAGGGTCAATGAAATTGTATTGAATAATTCAAAATAGCTTTAAGAGAGAAGTTTTTAATGTTTTTACCACAAAGAAATGATAAATGTATGAGTAAATGGATATGTTAAATACTCTAATTTGATTATTACACAAGGATGCATATATCAAAATATCATGCTATGCCTCATAAGCATGTGCATCTATGTGTGTTAATTAAAAATAAAATAGAAAAAATTAATGGAGTAACTATTTTAAAATCTTCCCATCTTAGATGAACTATTTTATTATTATTTTATTTTTGTGTGTAAGTAATGATATCTTGGAAATAATACCTTGGCTATCATCAAGCATTTATTTCAGGGATCTAATTTCCCTAATACTTTAGAAATAGGGTCAGCAAACTATGGCCTATGGGCCTAATCCAAATACCTTCCATTTTTATAAATAAAAGTTCTACTGGAATATAGCCATGTCCATTCATTCACATATTGTCCATGTAAATAGACAGATCTGAGTTATTGTGATGGAGACTGTATATTGTCCGAGTTGAAAATATTAACTATTTGGCCCTTTAAAGGATTTTTTTGCTGACCTCTGGCTTAGAATATTAGTATATTAATCTTTCTCAGACCAAATAGTTGATTTTTGCCATTTCTATTTATCACCTGTTGTTTAATGTTTTCTTTAAATAGATTTTTAGTTGTTTATTTTATTTTAAAAAGCTTTGTATTTTTTAAATGAAAAAAATTACTAAAATTTTACAGCAATGGGAGATACTGATGAGAGCATATTTGCTATTAAATGCTAGTTGAGTGTTATTCCCTGATAGTCTGCGACCTGCTCTCTTAGGTAATAAAGGAGATTTTCAAAAGTTGGAAAGAGGATAAGGACATTGTTGGCACCAAACGGAAACTTTAATCTTGCTTTAATAAGAAGGATTAAGTGAGAATTGAAAAAGGAAAGTATAATTTTCTCATTATATGTGATTCATGTCAGTAAACGACACTTCTGAGCGTTCCCTACAATACCTTCAAGTATCACATCTAATCTTGTGCATCTACAGTGGCGCACACTGTACATCTTGGGAAACACGGGATCAACAACAGAGACAAACACTAGGTAATATGTATTTAGAGCTTATCACTGCCAGGCGCTCTTCTTAAAGCACTTCAGGTACAGCTCTGTGTCAGAACAACTTCTCAAAGAGGTTTCACTCCCTTCTTACTGTATAGCTGGGATGGCTTAGGCAGAGAGAGGCTGTCCTTGCTCAGTGTCCTGGCAATGCAGGCCAGGAAGGTGAGGAGGGCAGGCTTGGTCACCAATCGAACTTATAGAAAAATTGAAAGCAATTGTGAGTTTTCACTTTTTTCTCTGTATTATAGATATTTGGAAGAAGATTTACTTGCAACTGCTACTTTATTAAGGAACTACTTTATTGTAGTATCTTCTTTCTGATTGGAGGATGTTGAGCATGGGTATTGATGAATAAAATGAATGAACATAAGATGGCTTTATTTTTTTTCTGTATGAGTAAAATATTATTAGAATTTTAAAATGTCTAATTCCATAAAGATACAATAAGATCTTGAGATTATGTATTTATAATTTTTTTTGTGGCAGTGTAATTTGGTCGTATTGTTCCTGGCAAGCTGAAAATGTGTTTTAAGAACCATAATAAAAGTTTATTTTCTTAAAACCAAAATTCAATTTTGGGCAATGGAAGTAACACTAATGGTATTAGCAATAAAATTATTTTAGAAACACACAAAGAACACTGCAAACTTTGAAATCGAGTAGATTCCAGAGCATGAGCCTATTGCCTGGCTATAGTGACACAACAATAGCATTTGAACTAAAGAAGTGGCATTTTTACTCAGAGGGAACAAAATTTATAGGTCAGGTGAGAGTTCTCATTTCAGTTTAGGCTTTGCGTTTCCAGAAGTAACAAATTTGGAAAGAATTGTGGTAATGTATGTTAAAAACAGTCAGGCTACTACATTTAGTACCTGGCTCTGCCTCTGAATGGTTTGAGGTTGGTTAGTCTAAATCTTCATTTCACTTCCTTAAGCAGAGATAAAGACTTCTTTTAGAACTATTAAAATGAGATGAAGCATAAACAGGATCTCAGGGACTTGGTTCAGGTAAGAAAGTCTAGCTATCTTCTTTCTCCTGTTTGCCTTCTATAACATGTAGTGGGGTGAGAAAGACCAAAGCATCTGGGTTTGAATCAAACAGATGGGGATGTTTGCCTTGCCTCAGAGGTGATGATTCTCTTTGTGATGTAGAAGCAATATTTGTTATTTTTTGACACCAAATACTAAATTTGGTTTACATTTCAAATGCAGTGATGCAGTGACAAATAAATTTCAGTCATATACTGTAAAAAGGTAGAGACCCCCCTGACATAAAACAAATATATTTAGTTAAGATTGACCATGCCAAAACGGCTGCAAATAATTAAGTTGTGCTGAATGTGGTCATAGTCAAGGTCATTTGACTGTCTCTGTGAAGCAGCCCATTCCTCCGGAGGCTCCCACAAGCTGCCAGTTTCAGATGTGGATAGTTTGGCTCCCCGCCTAGTCTGCCCTGCTAACCCAACTCACTCGGTACAACTTGAAATAGATAAACTGAAGCTTGGTGCTTGCATTTCTTGGAGAAAGATCCCTTTTGTTAGCTTGCCAAAATTTTCCTTTAAAAGCAGCCTGCTAGAGTCACTCAGGGCTGCTGTTCTCCTGAACTTTACTTTGGACCAGTGGTCCTGATGCACCAGCTTGTTTCTTCTCTTTTCTGTTCCTTCTCTTTCCCCAAAATAAACTTTTTTTATTTTTCTACTGTGGTCTCTGGTGGTCTCACAAAGCATTGATAACCGGACCACACAACAATACAAACACCAAGTAACTCAGTAACAGACACAGGACCCAAACCACCAGCATTAAACTGGATTCTGACATTTGCTGGCCCTGCACTATATCTTGGATCTTTAGTGTCCCTTGAAGGTCCACATGAAAAGTCTTGGTCTCCAGCATGGTGCTATTGGCAAGTGGTGAAACCTTTAAGAGGTAAGGCCTACTGAGACTGTGTGTCTTATATCGCTGGGGGCATGCCCTTGAAGGAGATAGTGGTTCCCTGACCCCTCTCTTTTGCCTCCCTGCCATGAAGCAAGTAGTTTTGCTTCCACCATGCTATGTTGTCTCATAAAAGACCTAAAGCAATGGGATCAATTGATCTTGAACTGAAACCTTTAAAACTGTGGACTAAAACAAACTTTTTCTCTTCACAAATTGATTGATGTCAGTATTTGTGATAGTAACAGAAAGCTGACAGACACTCTCTTGAGCTTGAGCAAATTAAACTTTCTATGCCTCAGTTTCATTGTCCATAAAATGGGGACAATAAGAGTACAGCCTTCGGAGGGCTAAGGAAATTTAGGCTTTAATTTTATAGATTTATAACACTGTCTGACACATTTAAGCACTGTGTATTGCTACATAAAATACTTAGACATCTGAAAATGACGATGAGGGAATAATTTTAATAGTTCTTGAATGTATTGGTAAATGTTTTATATTATGCTACAAATCTTCCATCTATGAGCTCTTAAATGATGAGAGGGGCTGGATACAATGCTACTGTCTTTAGTTCTTGGTCTTCATGAAGTATATGATGTGTTTCTTGTTGTCAAGGTAACAAGATTCAAGACAGTTTTATAAAATGAGAATGGGATCATTTAAAAAATGTAATGCCAGGAAACGCCTGAGAAAGGGAGGTACCTTAATAACAGACTTTATTGAAGCCAAAGCATCTAAATCTTATTGAAAGCAGAGAATCAATTGTCTGCAGTTCCGTTGCTGTATTGAAAGCAGCCTGTATTTTCAAATAAGAGCTTGGCATTTTATATCCCACAATAATGGGGCAGAACTTTTGAATGTGAGAGTATGAGGAACTGGTAAAGATTTTTTCCCTTGAAAAAATTCCATTGACTTCTGATGGGAAGTGTGATACGTGAAGAGATTTGGCAGAACTAATGTTAGCTGTATGAAGGATATATCAATATAGTCATTTTCACTCAGCTTCTCTGTGAATTCTGGAACCAAGTCACTCATGTGCTAAGCCAAAACTTAATAATAATAAAACAAAACTAAGGGAATCTAATTTGGGGACACATAACCTCATTTATAAGTCACCTAACTTAAATTGTTCAGAAGAAGGATTTATGCTGTTTTGGCTTTCTTACATACTTCCATTAGTTAAAAGGAAAAATATGTTTATCATCTCTTTACTGTGCCAAGAAAAGAGGAATGTATGGAGAGGAAAAAGAAAAATACCTTAGCAAGATATATATGTTTATTGTGTTTTTATCTTAATTTAATACATATACTGTTTAGTTAGTCTGATAAATATGTACTGAAAACAAAAAATGTTGGTTTATCTAATTGTGTGTACCCTGCTTAAGGATTTCTTTCTACTCAGGAAGGAAGTTTAGATGCTGAATAGACAAACTAACAACAAATACTCTGGAATGTAATGAAAGTAACATGGAAAAATTAAAGGAATGGGGCAAGCAATTTTATATATGTGCTATGTGTATGGTAGGCTACACCTATATACCAATCCAAGGATTTGGATTGTAATTAACATCTTTTTGTACTAGAAGTGCATCTCCATCCCATTCAAGGTGATTTAGAACCTCTGGCAGGCATAGTATCTGTCTTATTTCTTGCTATGTGAGGGTCAGAGGGATGGAAATAGCTTTTCCTCTTGAACACTAGACCTCCCTCAAGTTGCTGTCTTCTCCCCCGAGGGTGTTCTTATGTTGAATAGATGTGGTACTAGGGCTGTTCTTGCTAAACTGTTCTCTCAAAGAGCTGGGAAGGGAGATGTCTTTCATCAGCGACAGCTGGTTATAAGAATGTAGAAGGCTGTGTGGGCTTCTTTTGTCCTCAGCTCAGGGTCATAGACAACAGGAAAACTCCTCATGGTTCCCAACAAACTAGTTGGTTTTCCTAAAGAGAGTAGATCAATTATATAAACATCATTAAAAGACAAACTAGAAGAAAATTTTTTAAAATAAAGGAATCTTCAAATGAAGGACACAATATAATGTTAGAGAAAAGATGTCAGTAGGACAATATCCAACTGTATCCAGAGAAGTCACTGAATTTCAAGAATTTAGGAACAATTCTTAAGGCAAAAGAAAAATAGTTAACACTTGTAGACTATCTCAGACAGTTATTTTCAATGTGTGCATCGTGCAATAACATCATATATTTGAAAGAATAAGTGTGACTCAATGATTTTTTAATTCTGTAAATATAAAAATCATGCACAAAAATTATCAAATATACAACAAAGAATATAGCACAAATTAAACCTCAAAAAATATCCAGTGAAAATTAGGTACACAGCAAGTGAATTATTATATAGCTTTCAGAAATAGGGAAGCTGGTATTAGAAGACTGTTGATGAATATTATATTAAAATGAGAGCTCAATAATTACAGAAATTGTGGTTACAGAGCAAAGTAAATGTGCTATAAATGTAGGCAATATAAAACTAATAATCTAAAAATCAAAGTAATGATGTGGGAGGAAAATGAGGTGGAAAAAATGTAGGTGTGCTTTCTTTTTTAAAGCAGTAGAAAATTCAAGAACTATGGGTTTATTATTTAAACTTTTCTTTTTTCTTTTTCTTTTTTAAATATTATTATTTTTTATTAGTGCATTATACATAATGACAGGATTAGTTGTCACATATTCCTAGAAGCACACAAATCAGCCATACAATTTGTTTAATATACCCCCCACACCCCTCTAACTCCCTAAACTTTTCTTAAAAGAGGGCACAATTTCATAAAAATAGAAAAAAATAAGTTATTAAATTCAGATAAAATAAAATATCAGAAATATGAATAAAGCATATTTTTTTAAAAAGAAAGTAAATGACATAAATCACCTATAATAAGAGTAAGATTCTCAGATTAGTTTCCATGAGAACAGGAATTTTTATGCTTTTCTTGTGGTTGTATCTGCAATGCCTAGAGCAGAAACAAAGTCAAATTGGCCTGAAAATGAGGAGAAGATTCAGCTTATGTAAGCAAATATTTAGTGGGTGCTGTGGAGACTCTGACTTTGTTTCGGTGGGGGTCCCTGGTGTGCACCCTACTTGATGTGGCTTGTTCTCAGACTTGCTTTCATTATGGTCATAGTAAGGCTACCCATAGCTACAGTGGCAATATGTCTCTTCATTCAAGGTATTATTCTTCTCCCTACCTTAGCTCAACAAATTTTCAGCCACCCTAAACCAGTCATAGTGGAAAGGCAAACAGAATTGTCCCCAGTTGATTTATTCCAGAGTTCTCACAATGTGAACCATAGATCTCCAGCACCAACTCCAAGGTTCTTTCAAAAGATCTTCAATTATCGAAGTTATGTTCATAATAATACTAAATGGCAATTCCCCCATTTTCACTATATGGGCATTTGCCACAACGATACAAAAGTGAATAAACCTGTCTGATGTCTTAGCATGATTCAAACAATGGTACCAAATCACATCATGATCATTGTATTCTTCATTTTCTGTCCTCCTAGTTAACAATGCGAGTTACTCAGTGGTGGTTCAGTGGTTGGACCACTTGCCTGGCATGTGCAAGGACCCGAGTTCTAACCCGAGTTCCACATACACAACTAAGTGTTGGAGAAACAAAGGCCAGGTGAAAAAAAAATTGATTCTTTCTCTCCCTCTCCCTCTCACTCTCTTAAAAAAAATGCCAGTTACTCCTTAGAATGTCATAGATAAAGCAGTGAAAACTGTCAGCTTTATTAAATCTTGATCCTCAAAAGCATGTCTTTTAAATGTTTTGTGTAAATGACAAGAATTCATGTAGCACCTGTGTTGCAATATCTGGAAGCACAGTGGTAGTCTTGAGGAAAGCACTTTGAGATTATAAGAGCTGTGACTGAATTGACTGTGTTTTTCATGTAACATCATTTTATTCTAAAGAACCACTGACAGAAAAATGGCTGTTATTCAGATTTGACTATCTGACAGGCATTTTCTTGAAAACAAATGAAGTGAATGTCATTACTAGGAAACCACTATTTTTTGTCAAAGTTGTAATTCAAACTCTCAGGCAAAAATTCAAATTTTGGAACACATTTCTGCCATCTGAGAAGCTCAATGGCTTCTCAGTATTAAGACTTTTCTGTTTATATAGATGATGATATTACCAAATGTGGTTTTTGGACATTGCATAATGAAGTCTGTTCCCATTTACAAGTCTTGTATAACTTAAAGAATCAATATTTTTCAAACGACCAATGCATGATACTGCAAAATTATGCTACAAATTCATTCAAATTACAAAACAGACCAATACATTTTAAGGTAACAAAATGTCCATTAACATAATTTCAGAATCTATTGCAAGTTACGTCTCTGCAGTTGGTCTTAAGCAGACTGATCTTTCAAGAACTAATGGAGTCTTTGTTTCCCTTTTCCTTCAGCCTGTGTACATAATTTCTATTCACAATGCTTAACTATATTTGACTAAGTTTGAATCACAGCCTATGAGATTTAATTCAATGCTTACCTGAAACAGTAAGACTATATCTCATATCTAAAAGGGAGAGAAAGTTCTTTAAGGGTTGAAATTATTTTTCATACTTCTCTTACTGTTCATGAGACCTTTCATAGTAATGCATTGATTGATTGCATCAGGTATGATTTGAACTCCTCTAAATCATCATCGTTATCAAAATATTGCCTTTACACCAGGTCTGTGACTTTGCCTTACAAATTATTCTTGTATTTGAACATAACATTTGGAAGAAGTTATGTGTAATCATGACCAGGAAACTCTGGGAAATTTTATATGTTACATGCAACTATGTGTTATTACAATCAGATGAGAGAGAGTTCTTGTAATCAAGAAATTTAAAAAGTGCATTGCAAAACAAAGGCATAAGGATTGAAGAAATACATTGAAGTTCCAGCTCACGCAGTTTAGGATGAAATGGAGTACAAAATTTCTGTGAAAATCAGCAAATAAGGTTATGTTCTGTTGAGTAGCTTTCTGATGCAATCAGTTTTAAGAAGCCCTTCATTTCTTCATTTTCTTCTAAATTTTGTATTTCTTTGAGAAAAGGCAGGTTATGAATGTTAGAATTTTGAAAAAGATAGTTTGGGGAAGAACCATGCAGTTTGTTATCGTATTACTTTAAAAGAGAGAAAGAACATAAGGAATGCCTAAACTTTATATTTCTACCCTAGCAATCTGTATCTAGATTTGAGAGTGTGAATGATTTACTGTTACCACACCTCAACCCAATGCATTTTCAAGTTCTATTGGTTTCTACCTCACAATAAATCACAAATTTGTGCTTTCATTTATATTTTCACCTGAAACCATGGGTCAAACTTGCTCATTTCTGGCGTGAACTGTTGTAAACGTCTCCTAGCTCAGTTCCTGCCCTGAGCCTCTTTTCTTCCAAATTCATCCTCTATGTTGTATACTGAATCGTCAAAAGTACACTGTGTACTTTTTTTCCTCACAGAAATGCCAAGTGAAGTTCAGATTTTCATGTCCCTTCTGATCCTGACCTATTCTTTTTCTAATAATATGCCTTTCTATTGCACAGTTTATAAGCGCAACCATACAGAATTTCTTCAGCAGTACAGATTTTTTTAGTTCTGTTTGTGTTCTCATCCTGTTACCTCTACCTGGAGTGTTCTTTCATCCATAACTATTTAAATGATTTTTATCATCCAAGAACCAGCACTTATTTTAATTATTTTTTTAAAAAAATCAGTGGCATCTTCCCAAATGGATGTGAATTGTGGCTCTTTTCTTTTTAATATATTTGTTTTTTAACAAACCTTTTTTTTTTTTTGGTCTTAATCCCATTCTTCTGAACCAGCAGCAGATATTTCTCTTATTCATCTTTGTGTATCTCATAATGTCTAGCACAGAGAGTACTTGTACTTCTATTATAAGGATTACTGTTAAGAATGACAAGAGCTATTCTGAATTGTTGTTAAGCTTTTTCTTTTGCTTCAGTTTTAAAACTCATTAATCACATAATCTTATGAACAGAAGTCCAGATAGATCAAAGTTGGTTTCTTTTGTTAGAATTAGCAAATTTTTTTGCAGCTTCTCAATTCAGTATTGTTAAGGTCAGGAAATGTTAATAAATTATCAGGTTGGAGAACTGTTATCAAATTTTTTTCATATGAGTTATAACATTTGGGGCGTTTAAAACTTGGTGCAGTGACTAATTTTAAATACTTCTTGAATTGATGGAACCCATTAAGTAGGTTTCTCATCAATATCCTTGAAATGGTGTATTGTTTCATGTTATCTTGGTAATTATCTGTATTTCATGTTAAATCAGCAAGAAATGTATTTTCTAATGTGTTCATATTATACGTGCTTTCATTAACTGATGCAATAGTTATTCCATTAATCTATTATAAATTCAACTAAAAGTTTATATCTCATTTTTAATGAATTATTATTTCTAGTAGAATCTGAAATTTTTTTTATCAATTCACTTATTAACATCTGAACAATTTGATTTAATCACTCATTTGTATTTCTTTTATTCATATTCTTTTAATCTCATTGTGATGCACATTAGGAGTGGTATATTTCTAGCCCAGTATTTTCTTAGCACAATCCCCAAAATGCTCACTGCTTCTCCAATGCTGCCTGACTGGAACAGGCTATAGGGAAGTCAGAGTGGAAAGAGATGTTGCCTTCACTAGTTTCAGTTAAATAATTCACTTGTAAAAATGTTACAAGGTAACATACACACATTGCTAGGAGCAACCCTTAAGTCTTGGAAATATTCATGCAAGTTAGGTTGAAACTTACGCATCCACATCTTCTTGTTGAGTTTTCTGTTCTGTGAGCCACGACTCTGTCTGGACCAGGTTATATTCAATTGACTCTCTGGGATTCCAGTTTTATCATCTGAAAATAAACAAGTTGAACTAGGAAATCTTCAAAGCTCATTTGAGGATTAGGTTCTGGGATAGTAATTATGCTGGTGGAGAGGTTCTTGTGGAATCATGTTACCATGTTAAACAATATGAAGACGTTCAAACGTGCAAGAGTTTGACAGAAATGTCAGTTAACAAGCATTAGGTTTTGGTTACCTGAGAAAAGTTTAACTAAGTGTAGAGTTGGAGAGGGTAATGGATACAAATTAGCAACTAGAGAGGAAAGCAAACCCATTATAGCCATTTTAGGACTGGTAAAAACTCAATATATTGTGGTATGCACATACACTGAAGTACCATGAAGTGACAAAAAGATCTACTTGTACATATGTATATGTGTGTGTGTATATATAGTGTTACATATATATGCATATAGAGTTATATATGTGTGTATGACTAAGTATGTGTATATATGACATATATACAAGGAATGTGCCTGATGAAAAATAATGATAAAGCAGTGTGTTTAAAATAATTTTACCAAATTTGGGAAAATATGAATGAACATATATGTTTGTGTACATGTGCGTGCATATCTCTTGTTTATGTTAAAAATAGATACTGAACAATGAAAACATATTTGGAGAGGTTGGAAGGATTTGGCTGAGAAAATGCTGTGTTGAGAATGCATTCATTCTAGCGTGAATGTGTATGAAGAAAGCCTTCTCTTTAAAAGTTTAAAGTCATCTTTAAACTTTTTTGCTAAATAAATAAAAAAAATTTTAAAAAAGGGATATGAAACAAAACTGGTACAACTAAATTGTTATATCAATAGATTTGACTCTGGAATCCTGAAAAGGCTTTGTTGCAATTATAATATAAAATAACAATAAAAATTTAAAAAGTTTGAAAATATAAAGTAAATGAAGCAATGAAATATGTGTATTGACTTTGTAGTTTCATCATCAAAATAACTATTTTGAGTACTTTAAAACAAGTAATTTGTCTGTACATCCCTTGTGGGATATGTACAAAGAGAAAAATAACTTTTAATTTATTATATGTTAGTAAAAATATTAACACTGTTCTTTTCAAATTATTATAGTAAATTTATGCAAATGAGCATGTTTTTAAAGATAGGAAGACTGAGAGAGAGAGAGAGAGAGAAAGAGAATCAATCTCATTTATTCATCTGGTTTTTGTTTCTCTGACACCTAGTTGTGAATGTGGTGCTGGGGTTTGAACTAGCATCCTCATGTATGCCAGGCAAGTGGTGTAACTACTGAGACACCACTCCAGCCCCCAAATGAGTATTTTTTTTAATCATCATTAGTAACTAAAAATTTCAATGAAAAACAAGAGAAACAAGTATAAATTAAATTAATTAAATTTAGAAATTCTGTAATTACAAATTTGGATTGGAAATATCAGTCTAGACTCATGAACTCATGATGTATTTTTACATTAAAATATTCAGATTTATAAGACTTTAGTCATTGGAAAACTTAGAAACAATGGCAGTGAGGAATCTTTGAGGCTACTGATAATCTCTAAGCACCATTTTCCACTGACAAAACCGGATTTTTAGAGACATAGCTGATTGCAGATCTGGATTAAGAAGTGTATGAGATTAGCTGGGAACACCTTGTATGAGAATGCAAGGAACCTATAACAACTGGGACTGGTCAAAGGGATCAGGGCCTAACATGATGGGCCTTTTTATGGGAAAAAGAATTTTACCATCAAAAATAATGAAAATCTCAATGAATTGTAACACATCAACTATGTTAAGATACATGTTTATATGATTATGCTAAATGCTCACTTTTGGAGGA
The DNA here is from genome assembly GCA_004027875.1 of Aplodontia rufa. NCBI lineage: Eukaryota > Metazoa > Chordata > Mammalia > Rodentia > Aplodontiidae > Aplodontia > Aplodontia rufa. Next base: position 33,361 of record PVKS010019746.1, read on the forward strand.
TGCTAAGGAGCCAATTTAAATTTCTGAAAACTGTGAACTGTTATGTTTTTCCTAGACAAACTACCCAAGTGTATATCTTGGTCAGAACAACCCTCACTAATGACTTTTAACTCAGAAGGTTTTTTTTTTATTTGCTCAACATAGTCATACATATAGGAGGGAATCATTGCCACAACCATGATCACATGCATAATGACAGAGCAAGCCAAGGCTGATGCCAGTTCATGGTCTCCCTCCTTTGGGTTCTCCCCGTTCCCATGTTTCCCCTACTTTACACCAGTTATTAGTTGGGCTCTCATGGAAGTCGAAGGTTCCCCACTGGGTTGATAACCGTCCTACTCCCTCCCTCCAGCTGCCTTGATATTCCTCTTATTCCCACCCCCTCCCTGCCCCCGTTCATCCCCCAGCATCATAGGCAAGGTACTCCCTGCTCTTGTAAAAATTCACCCATGTTGAGGTTATTATTAGCTGCCCTACTTTCAGTCTGTTTCCAATTGTGTACTAGCTTCCACATATGAGAGAAAACTGAAAACTTTTGGCCCTTGAGTCTCTGAGTTTGGGATATTTCACTCAGCATAATTTTTTCCATCTCCATCCATTTGGCTACAAATGTCATGATATCATTCTCTCTAACAGCAGAGTAGAATATATATATATATATATATATATATATATATATATATATATATGTATATATTCACAGTTTTTTAATCCACTTGTCCAGTGAGGGGCATCTGGGTTGTATCCATAGTTTAGCTATAGTAAATTGAGCTGCTATGAACATTGATGAAACTGTATCTCTGTAATATGCTGATTCCAGCTCTTTGGGGAAAATATCAAGGAGTAGGAAAGCTGGGTCATAAGGTGGTTCCAGCCTTAGTTTTTTGAGGAGTCTCCACAGTGCTTTCTAGAGTGGCTGTACAAGCTTGAAATCCCACCAACAGTGTGAAAGTGTTTCTCTCTTCCCACAACCCCTCCAGCAGCTGTCATTGTTCATATTCTTCATGTATGCATACTTACAGGAGTAAGGTGGAATCTTGGTGAAGTTTTGATTTGCATTTTTCTGATTGCTAGTGACGTAGAGCATTTCCTCATATATTTATGGGGTTTTTGGACTTCCTCCATTAAGAAATTTCTATTTAGCTCCCTAGCCCACTTACTGATTGGATTATTTAATTGTTTGTGGTTTTGGTGTTCAGTTTTTTTGGGGGGGTGTTCTTTGTCTATTCTGGATATTAGCCCTCTGTCCATGGTGTAGCAGGCAAAGATTTTCTCCCGTTCTGTAGGTTCTCTTTTAACACTCTTGACTAATTCTGTAGCTGTGCAGAAGTTTTTTAGTTTAATGGCATTCATTTATTCTTGACTTTAATTCTTGTACTATGGGAGTCTTGTTAAGGACGGCGGTTCCGACACCTATGTTATGAAGTGTTGCTCCTATTTTTTCTTCAAGCATTTGTATAATTGCTGGTTTAATTTCCAGATCCTTGAACCATTTTGATTTGATACCTGTGTAGGGCCTGAGGTAAGGATCCAATTTCAGTTGTTTGCATATGGCTGTCCAGTTTGTCTAGCACCATTTGTTGAACAGGCTATCCTTCCAGACTATGTTTTTGCCCCCTTTATTAGATCGTTATTATTAGATCGTATTATCAGATCGTTAAAGATTTGAGGGTTTGCCTCGGTATCTTATATTCTGTTTCATTGTTCGTCATTTCTGTTTTCATACCAACACCACACCGCTTTTATTACTATAGCCTTATAGTCTAATTTCAGGTCAAGAATTGTGACACTTCATGCTTCCTCTTTCTTGGTTAGTAGTGTTTTGGCTATTCTGTGTCTTCTGTTATTTCATATGAATTTGAGAATTGCTTTTTCCTTATCTGTGAAGAATGTCATAGATATCTTGATGGGGATTGCATTGAATCTGTATAGGGCTTTAGGTAAAATGATCATTTTGATTATATTGATTCTGCCTAACCAAGAACATGGAATGATTTTCCTTGTCCTCAGGTGTTCTGCAAGTTCTTTTTTTAATGTTTAATAGTTTTCATTGTACAAGTCCTTTATATCCTTTGTTAGATTGATGCCCAAGTATTTTTTCTTTTTGAGGATGTTGTGAATGGGATAGACTTCCTGATTTCTTCTTCAGTGGACTTGTTGCTGGAGTATAGGAAAATTATTGATTTATGAGTGTTGATCTTATAACCAGCCACTTTGCTGAAATTGTCTATAAGCTCTAGGAGTCTTCTGGTCAAGCTTATTGGGTCTTCTAGATATAGGATAGTTTCATCAGCAAACAGAGATATCTTGACTTCCTCCTTTCCTATTTGAATTCCTTTGATTTTCTTCTCTTTTATGATCGCTCTGGTTAGGGTTTCAAGTACTATATTGAATAAAAGTGGTGAAAATGGACATCTTTTTCTTTGTTCCTGAATTCAGTGGAAATGCTTTCAGTCTTTCTCCATTAAGCATAATGTTGGCTATGAGTCTATCATAAATGACTCCTACAAAGTTGAAGTATCCCTATCTTCTCCAGAGTTTTGAGCATAAATGGGTATTGAATTTTATCAAAGGCCTTTTCTGCATCCATTGAGGTGATTATATGATTTTTATTTTTAATTCTGTTTAATGGTGATTTGCATTTATTGACTTGCATATGTTGAACCAGCCCTGCTTTCCTGGAATGAAACCCACTTGATCATGATGCATTATCTTTTTAATGTATTTTTTGATCCATAGAGCTACAATTTTATTGAGGATTTTTATGTCTTTGTTCATCAGGGAAATTGGTCTGTAGTTTTCTTGGTGTGTCTTTGTTGGGTTTTGGTATCAGTGTTATATTTGCTTCATAAAAGTGTTTGGGAGGGTTCCAACCCTTTAAATTTCATGGAAAAGCTTTAAAGGATTGGTGTTAATTCTTCTGTAAAGGTCTGGTAGAATTCTACCATGAATACCTCAGGACCTGGGCTTTTTCTTTTTTGGAAGGCCTTTGATTGCTGTTTTGATTTTGCTATCTGGGATTGGTTGGTTTAGAATTTCAATGTCCTCCCCCATTAATGTGGGAATGTTGTATGTGGCAAGGTATTTGTCCATTTCTTCCAGATTATTAAACTTGGCAGAATATAATTTTTCAGAATAAATTCTGATAATCTTGTGGATTTTGGTTGTGTCTCTGGTGATACCTCTATTTTCATCTTTGATTTTGTTGATTTGCTTCACTTCATTCTTCCTTTTAGTGAAGTTGACAAGGGGTCTGTCAATCTTGTTTATTTTTTCAATGAACCAGCTCTTTGTTTTGTTGATATTTTGTATTTTTTTGTTCTCAATTTCATTTATTTATTTGGACTCTTTCCTGATTATTTTTTATTTATTTATTTGGACTCTTTCCTGATTTTTGATGCAGGCACTCAGTGCTATAAATTTATCCCTTAAGAAAGTTTTTGTACTATCCTGGAGTTTTTCATATGTTTCATCATTCTCATTCATTTCCAAGAATTTTTTTATTTCTGTTCTCATTACCTGTTTTATACATTCTTCATTTAAGAGGGTATTATTCAATTACCAAGTGTTTGAGTAGTTTCTCTTGCTGTTAATTGCTAAGATCATACCATTGTGCTCTGGCAGGATACATGGGACTATATCAATTTTTTTATATTTGTTAAGGTTAATTTTGTGGTCTATTTTGGAGAAGGATTTGTGAGCTGCTGAGAAGAAGGTAAACTCAGCCAATTTGGGATGGAATATTCTGTAAATGTCTGTTAAGTCCAGTTGATTTATGCAGTTGTTTAGTTTAGATATATCTTTGTTGATTTTTTTGCTTTGATGATTGGTCTATTGTTGATAATGGTGTATTAAAGTCTCCCGGTTTTATTGTCTTGAAATCGATGAGGGGTTTAATGTCCTTGAGTACTTTTTCCATATATTTGGGAGGGTTGTAATTGGTGACATAAATGTTAACTATCATTATGCCTTCTTGATGAATTTTTCCTTTTACTATGACATAGTGACCTTTTTTTGTCCTTTCTGACTAGTTTTTTATCAAAATTAGCTTTGTCAGATATAAGGATCACAACACTTGCATGTTTTTTTGGGCCACAACCCTTGTAGACATTTTGCCAACCTTTCACCTTAGGTCTGTGTCTATTTTTAATTGCAAGGTGTGTCTCCAGTAGCCAACATGTTGTTGGATTCTGTTGTTTGATCCAGCAAGTCAATCGGTGTCTTGTGATTGGGGCATTGAGTTCATTCACGTTAAGAGTTGATAGAAGAAAAAATTGGTCCAACACTTCAACATTTAGGAGTAGGCAAAGACTTTCTCAACAGGTCTCCGAAAGTAAAGGAAGTAAAGTCAAAAATTAGTGAATGGGATGTCATAAAGCTAAAAAGCTTTTGTACTGCCAAGGAAACAATCAAAAGAGTCAAGAGGTTTCCTACAGAAATGGAGAGTATCATGGACTATGATTCCTCAGACAAGGGTCTCATATCCAGAATCTATAAAATACTCAAAAATGTCAGCTACAAAAACACCAACAGCC